>CAIGRN010097668.1:0-13863 GCA_903798345.1 Fraxinus anomala
AATAGTAAATAAAAGTGGAATTATGCCCCACGCAGCAACCCCCCGGTGTCGGATTTGCCGGCCCAATCCACTGGTCAGGCGCGTGTGCCCGTGAGGTGGACGGAACCTGCAAAAGTCGAGCGGCGGCGCTAGGGTTTCCACCTAGGGCCGCCGCCTGAACGTGCGGTTGTTTTAGTGGCGTGAGGCCGATTTTCTAGGGATTACCGTGCGCCGCGCTGTTGCCATCGCCGGCGCCGGCGATTTTTGGCGGTGGTGGCTGGATGGTGGTTCGGTGGTTAAGGTGATGGGTTGTGGGGTTGGTGTGGGTGTGGGTTCCATCCTCTGGTCGCGTTTCACGAGATTTTGAATGAGTTGAGAGTGGATAAATAAGAGAGAGAGAGAGAGAGAGAGAGCAAATTACATGAAAAATAAAAACCATCCCTCCCTAAAGAAAATGTTTTTCTTGTTTTTGACAAAAATATGGTCATATGACCAAAAGTTGGACAATATTTCCATGGAAAAAATTGTCAATCAAAACTCTAAAATTAGGAATTTGGATGGAAAAATGACATTTTCCATGAAAAATAAAGCCAATCAAACACACTCTAAATTCAAAGCTGTCCACACAACTTAACCCAACCTTTTGTCGTTGTAACCAACTTCTCTTAACTGGCACCATAAAAGTATAGCAATTAAAGTTTCAAAACANTGGAAAAAATTGTCAATCAAAACTCTAAAATTAGGAATTTGGATGGAAAAATGATATTTTCCATGAAAAATAAAGCCAATCAAACACATTCTAAATCAAAGCTGTCCACACAACTTAACCCAACCTTTCGTCGTTGTAACCAAGGTTCGGTGGTTAAGGTGATGGGTTGTGGGGTTGGGTGTGGGTTCCATCCTCTGGTCGCGTTTCACGGGATTTTGAATGAGTTGAAAGTGGATAAATAAGAGAGAAAGAGAGCAAATTACATGAAAAATAAAAACCATCCCTCCCTAAAGAAAATGTTTTTCTTGTTTTTGACAAAAATATGGTCATATGACCAAAAGTTGGACAATATTTCCATGGAAAAAATTGTCAATCAAAACTCCAAAATTAGGAATTTGGATGGAAAAATGACATTTTCCATGAAAAATAAAGCCAATCAAACACACTCTAAATTCAAAGCTGTCCACACAACTTAACCCAACCTTTTGTCGTTGTAACCAACTTCTCTTAACTGGCACCATAAAAGTATAGCAATTAAAGTTTCAAAACAAATGATCAAAATACAATCCGCATGTCTCCTAACATCACACTCCAAGGAGAGAGAGATAAATGAGGACATTTCCTTTGATCAAAATCACAAGTATAAATCCTTCGGCGAGAAACCAACCAGACATTCGCCTTAATCTAGCAAAGGGATTCAAGATCTCCAAGTGAAAGTGAAAAGTTCAAACATAGATAAACAAATTAGATCTTTAATGTAGGACTACAAGAAAATAAAACCAAGAAGAGTTCAACCCCGTAACCAATATGGTTATGTAAAATCATCCTCAAGAATGCTTGAAATAGATGACAAATATGAGATCTCACTATCTTTTAGATCAAGGAAAAATTGAAGATCCTAGACCGTTATATTGATTTAAAAGTATCATTCGAAAAAAAAATTGATGAGTTCAATTTATCAAGTCTCAAGGAATTGTATATTGACTGCAGTCTAGGATAAAGACGATGTAAAATAAGCATTACCCTACTCTTCATGTCCCAAAATCTGATTTTATTTCCATTCCTAAATCCCATTTTGGTGATGAACTCAATGAGAGAATTTTTTTTTTTTTTATGAGAAATACACGTCTAAGGGTTCTTAAAGAAGCCTTTTACTACTCTATCATTTTGATATTACCCACACCCAAATCCCCTCTACTCTTCCTATTCACAAGTCCCAAGCTACCAAATGATTTTTTCAACACCCTCCTTCTCCCCCACCTTCCAGCAAAAACTCTCTTTGCCTTTTCCAGTTAAGCAGCCACCTTTATTGACATTCTAACGATCATCACATGTTAAAGTGGATGGCTACCAAGCTACCATTGTTAAAAGTGAAATTAAAAACTTATTAAAGCAACCATTGATCCGACTTCTCCATCTCAAACCAAACCCTCACTTGTGTTGATCAAAATCAAAGAAATCCCAATCCTCATGATCATAAGAATTTTCAAAGTCAATCTTAAAGCTGACCCTTCTCCATTAAAACCCCTACACTTCACGACCGATTGATTGGCAACCACCACCACACCTAAAATGTGTGCCCATTTCACAGAAACCCCTTGATATAATGTTATCCCCAACTCTGTGTAACTTGTTCGCTAGAACCTTAGGAATAATCTTATGCACACTGATATCCAAATAATTGGACCGAAATCGGTAAGTTTATTCAAATTTTTTATTTTTAATTTTGGTTCAAGGCATAAGAAAGTTGAATTAGTTACAAAAGGCAATGAGAGTGTGTGTTGTCCAATTCTCTAAGTAGCTTCAACATTGACCACCACACATTGTTATAGAAGTGCTCATGCTTTCAAACATGCCTCACGTGAGGCTTCCATTAAGATTCTAAACTTTACACCTTGAGTGCCATTCATCAAGCCGTAAGTATGGACTATTGAGGCACACGGCTTAAGGCTGAGGTGTGATCCTTTGTCTCGCGCTTCTTCGAAATTTTATTATTGGCCCGATTGGTGGCTTTATATAGGCTAGAACGTGTTCAGGGTTTTCTATGCTGTTTTTATACGAACGGATCCTAAAAACTAGAAAAAAAAAAAGGAAAACAGAAAAGAGAGGCAAGTGAATTGAGCATACCCTAGCCACATACAAATGAAAACCCCTTGTCCAACTAAGGCAGACTGTCAGTGACAAGATACATAAGGCAAGTAGCTTCACTTTATTGATATAATTTCAAATTTTACGATTTTTTGTTCATCACTTTATTGATATAATTTATATTTATTGCAAGTAAGACATTTAATTTTGTTATATTGATTGTTTATTGAATTTCAAGATGGATTAAGTCTTATTGTGTGCATACTTTTGTTGTTTTTATAATTTTTACACATTATTTTATTGATTCTGCCTTGAAAGTTCAAGCACTCCCTTCCGAAAGTCCAATTTTTTCAGATATCACACAAGCTCAGCAGTTAATCGCCATGCCTGAGGTGGCTTGCCACTGATGTTGGGGCAGCCTGTGGACCATCCCGGTCCGGTCCTGGGCCGGTTACCAGTAAGGGCTTTTACCAGGCAGATCTAGCGGGATCAGGCTGGCCCACCAGGTTTTAAACCTCCAAATTACCCATACAAAGATACTGCATGTTTTGTGTGTGGCTATAAACAGGAAAATAATATTATTTTCATTTACATCCATATTCATTTATAAGATAAGATCCCTTTGTCTCTCTCTAACACACCCTCACCCTCCATCCTCTATCTCTCTATTTTCCCTCCCCTCTCTCTTCAACATAATAAATGATACAAATATTATTTGATGTGATGCCAGTAACACAGGCTGGAAAGTGCCAAATTATTTAAAACACTCGCATGAAGTAGTTACCTCATCACGTATGTGGGTTCGAGCACGGAAAGTCAATCGCTCATGAACATCTGCCAAGATCCTCTCAAATGTTGGACGTAGCCCTGCTAATGACTCACCTCGTCTGGATAGCTGTTCTCCTAGAACTTCAACTTTAAGGATATCAACAAGTTCACAAAGAACATCCAAGTTTGCTTCATGAATAAGTTTTGGGCGTAATGTATCATACAAGTAGGTGCACCTGCAACATGTCAACAGAGCATTAGATCAGAAAATAAACCTATCAAACTAGATAGGCATAATGCTGGAAGTGAACCGACTCAATCTATCTGCACTCGGGACATGGCATTGTCCCAGAAAAAAATAAAATACTAGTTTAAATTGCGACATACATTATCTGCTTAACTTGGTGATTAGACATTGGATGCAAATAATTCTTCTCTCAATGTCCCAATAATACGGGTTATGCCAAATTTCTCTTGAACTTGTTCATTTTGCTTTTCAAATCCCTTCCAGGATGAAGGCATTTACTTGGTTTTGATTTTGTAAAGGCTCATTAGTAAAGATGGGCTACTGTAGCTCTTTCCCCTACATGAGTTAGTTCATAAGAACTAGTGAGAGTTGTGTTCACTTCACATATAATTGTTATAGTGTAAGAGCGTTAGTAGGATATTTGGGATTTTGTAAATTGTTGGTCACTCTTTGGAGATTATGATGATGAAAAGTGTTGGAAAATTTAATTTGATTGAAAGATTTGATTTTATTTGTAATCTAGTTTCAATTTATATTATTTTCCATCTATGGAATGTATAGCTGTAGGATATACTGTCAGATCCTAAAAATCAGGCCATTTAATTAGTTTCTTATTTAGTAATTCTTGTAATCCATTAAAAATTGTAACTTATTCAACAAAAGGCATGAGAATTGAATATTTTCTCCAACAATTCTATAAAAAGATTCAAAATAGCAGAACAGGAAACCACAATACAATTCCAAAGACTTACAGAGGATCTGACAGGGGAGCTAAACTTGATACATCCTCTGAAGACGAGGGGAAAAAATGATCAAAGAGTTGATGCTCAAGTTGACATACCTGCAATTTAATCATTCTTTATAATCATTTCACAGATATTTATATAGATGCATACAATATGAAAAAGTAAATGGAAGAAATTCAGCATGATTTCGCATGACAGAATCAGTAACTCTCACAAAATGAATTGTCACATACAATATCTTCAAAGTGGAAAATTGTACAAATTGTCATGTTTCACCTTTCAGACAAAAAAATAAAAAATAAAAATGAAAGACATCCAAGATCAAACACGACAACACATTCTAGTTGTATGTTAGGCTGATGCATTAAAGTGGCACCTTACTAATTCAAATAGATTGTATGTGATTTCAGCATGTCTTTATTCTATGTAGCACGAACACTTCAATTAGGGTAGCGTATTCGTCTACAACATTTGTCGTATATCGACACTTCTCAGATACTCTGACATTGTCATTTTTTTAATCAAAAAAATTATATATTTTTAAGTTATTATTAAATAACAAATAGGTATTCATATTTAAAAGATTTCAGCAATAAAAATTAATAACAAGTATAAAACTAAATTTATAGTATATAAATGAAGAATTTTAAATAATTTAATCAACGTCTTGTCAGTACTTTTTTGAAAAAATAGCGTCGATACTTCGTAGCCTTTATTGTTACGCTCAAAATTTTTTCTTCCAACAAAAGGAGAAGAAAGAAGGAAAACATTTCAAATGAAGCATGGTCATGATCTTGGAACCAGACACTTAATTTACTTCCATTATATAAGAAACCCAAGAGACAGTAGCATCCTAATCTTTGGACTCACTAAGAACCAAGGGGCAAAGTGTGATTTCTTTGTCAACTTCAGAAGTAGCAGGGAATTTCTTCGTAAAGGCATCGTTGCCCCCAAGAAAAAAGGATGACCAACATTATCTCAGTTTTGGTAAAAATCAATCCTAAGAATTATTCCAAACCCATCCTCCTCAATTAGACTAGGGGTGATGGGCTAAGCAAGAATATTTTCAGTAGTTACTAAGACTACATAAACCATATAAATCTAACATAAAGTGCACAGAAAGATTTAATTTGCTTTCTATTTACTATGATATTGTTGTGCCCCAAGTCCTTAAACAATAGTGAAATGTCACGAGTATTATAGTCCTGAAAAATGCTTCCAGTTCTTATCTACTAAGTACTAGTAGGCAATGGAGATTAGCACCACATTACTTTAAGTGGGTTACTTGGAGAGAGATGCAGGAGAGCTTTTAATGGTCTTGAAAATCCTTTATGGAGGACCAATAGATCTCTTTTATCTTCAGAACTTTGGCCCCACAAATCCTTGCCTACTCACGTAGATTCTTGGAGGACTTTAATTGGCTTAACCTTTTCTTTAGTAATAAAAATTTGGATTATCAAAAGTAGAAGTGCAATTTCGAGCAGACTAAGTTATAAGATAGACTATAATAAGATCTGTTTCTATGGTAATATAAATAAGAAGACCCTGTCCTTTTGTAGAAAATTAACTAGCATCAAAGATGAGACATCAATTGGAGATTTTTCCTTCTGTACATTTCCATATTTATTATCCAGACATCCTTCAGATACTGGTGAAGCATATCAACTAAAATCTTAAAAAATTTGAGAAAAGAAACTTCTTTATATATATATTTTCGATCTGGAATTTTTATAATTGAGTGATGGGGAGACTTGAACCTAGGACCTTCGCATTGCTTTAATAGCCCGTTGAATTACCTCATCTAAAAGCTTATCTCGTTAATGAGAAGGATTTATTTATTTATATTTCACACTCAACAAATTCATAAATCATATATTTAACCATGCAAAGAAATATCAATTTAAAAAACCTAAACAAGTTTTTTCAAGACTACCTGAATTAAATATGCACATCCAGATCTAGTCAATGAAGGCAATGCCTCTTTCTTGGAAAATTCAGATATCCGTTGATGAACTATGCCTCTCACCTAGATTATGTGAAGAGAAAGAAGTTAAATTAAAGAACAAGTATTTGCTGACCACCAAAATGGATATGAACTAAACGTATAAGTGATAGTGGAGGGTAGGGTAGGGCTGGAGGGAGAGAGGTGCAGTTTTGCGCACCAAGGAAAGTCTCTGTTCGCAGTAAAGTTTGTGGCATTCTGTGAGCATCTGAACGTATTCTTTCCTTGGTTTTCTGCTTTCAATTTCCTCCAATACTGGCTTAAGCTGCAAATTATTATTTTCAGTATAACCGACTCAAGTGAATTGAGCTTACCATTAAGATTAGATCAGAAAAGGCAATTCGGTCTCCTGATAGTCGCTTTCATTCAGATAGAAGATTGTTCTCAAACGGAAGCACTGAGAACTTACCTCATTTGCTGCTGCCTTGAACCGTACGTAAATGACCGATGCTTCCACACCCTCAGAAACAGACACTTTGTCGCCAGCACTGCTTTTAATTGCTGCCAGGACCTAGTGTAGTAAACAAGAACAAAAGAAAGATTGCTCGACAGATTAACTATTTCACACTAAAGAAAATTATAGTGAAAGTTAAGGAGCTCTACCTGAGAAGAAGTGCTTTTGAGAACAGAGAGTACATGAGAACGAATCATTGCTAGTGCTCGAGACTGTCCAAAGTTTTTAATTTCATTAATAAATTAAAGACAAATGTCTGATCTACTATTCAAGCACCAAAGTTGCTGCTTTGCATGACTGCTTTACATATGCTGCAAATGAATCTCATACATACCTGAAGCTGTCGGAATTTGACTGAGTAAACATTGCACTCGGCATACTGCGGATTGCTCTCAACATAACTGTACTCAGAAAAATCATACATATTATTTAGATGCAAGGTTATCCATATCCATTTTGATAAGATAATAGCACAGCTTGCATGAAGCCAGCACCTTTTGGTTTATTCGGGATCCCACATAATTCAAAGACGGGGTAAAACTTATGGTAAATAAGTTATACAAAATCAACAAGTTTTTACTTCTTCAGTGAGAAACACCTTAGCAGATACATGAGCTTTCTGTAAGTTCACTAAAGCCATGTGCAATAAATTGGAAGCAGCAACTGATGTGTAAAATAACGTCACTTACGATATGCACTCGTCAAGCCTTTTGAGCAATGGGAGGAAATTTTCGTACGCCACATTCATGTTTGGAGAATAAAAACGGGTAGCAACCTGCACACGTGTACAAAGAGGCAACCACGAAAATTGAAACAGGTTACACGTGCAACAGTTAAAATATGAGAGAAAGGTTCCTTAGAGACATTGAATCATATAAGAAATGTCATGGAGAACATCAAACTTTGAAAACACAAGAAAAAGAAAGAAATGATTCCAGGGGAAATTCAGTTTCAATGTAAGCATAAGGTAGAGTTTCAACTGAAGAACATTTAGGAAAGCATGAAATTAAGGTCTTCTAATAGAGCAGTTATGTACCTGTTAAATTAAGTAAAACAAATTGCCATCGTAGTGAATCTTGCTATTAAGTCATGCATAAAAAAGAATGCATTCGAGGCAGATTTTTCTCATATTCCAGTGAGTTTACCTTTCCATAGCACATGGTAATCCCTTGCGTGATTTGCAATTATACATGGAATTTTCAGACAGAATTAACAGGAAGAGTAACCCCAAGGGCATCATAACAAAATTCAAGCAAGATAAACCAAATGAATAAAGATAATAAATGAAATGAAATGACAAATCATAGCACTGGATTCAAATGTAAAATATTAAAATAGTGCAGAAGTGAATTGCATAGTGTTTCAAATACTCGATTAGCTCAATGGTCTGTATGTTATAATGTAGTGATGGTTCCAGATCACCTTTTTTTATTTAGAGGAAAAGGATTTACTCTTAAGAGATGTGAGAAAGTAAAGCAATACTCTATAAGCAAATGAGAAAGGCCGTAGATTTCCGTTTATATAAAATGGTACGAAGAGCTATGCACATAATTTCGGCATAGATAACAAGGTCTGTACAAATGTAGATTAGTCCAGCATTAATAAAGAATTACTGACAAAATACCGGATAAGAGAAAAATATAAATCAATCAAAAGCAGAATTTAAAATGACAATATAAATTCCGTAGGAAAGTAGGCCTGTAAAATCATCAAACATTATATCTCGAGATTATGTCTAGTTTTCAAGTTTCAAATGAAACCCTAAAGTTTCTCTATACAGAAGAATGTAGAGCTTAAATATTCTGAAGACATTGTTTAAACGGACAAAAATACTGCAAGTAGTCAAATTTTTCCATATTAGCAAATTTCTATGCGCTACAGATATCATGTGTAAACTCTTGCATACATCATTGGTTCACATTTCGAAAGTATCAATAAATTGTACGTAACAATCAGGGACAGACTGCTTCTCTATGTAGCACTGAAATGAACATCTAGTTAAATGGCATCGGAACCTTACATTTTCCAGTTCATCGAAGTAGTTGAGCTTACTACGAAGTGAATCAGCAAACTCAATAAGCCTTTGCTTCTCCATAAGCTGCAACAATAATAACAAATGGAACACGTGGTAACCTTCATTCTATGCACAGTAGTGAATTGAATGTTTACAGGCTTTTTTTGCGCAAATGTCCTACAGTAATTATAAACTACAAATCAAAATATATAAGCACTGGCATATAATAACAAAAAACTGTGACGGGTGAAGAAAACCTTTAGACTGTAATGTAAACAACATTAGGTCATGGTGATCAGGGTTCCAACACCATGCACCATCTTATAAGTAGATCTTCATTTATATATATGTGTGTCATGTTGGAGGCTAAGAAGAAGCACAAACGCACCAGTCGATCACATGCATCATGCAGAGTTTTTGTCTTTGTTGCCACTGCCTGATGCTGCAGTTGCAGATCATTAAATAACTCGAGTGTTTCATCCACCTGTGGCAAGTCAATTCAGAAATAGGTGATTTATAAATGAGACAAGGACACATTCTGAATTGGGCCAAAAGAATAAATCCGAATGAAATAGCTTCTTAAGCACAATCAAAGAAGAAAATGCACTTAGTCTAATACGCAATAATTTAGTAATATCTAACCTGATTAAGTATACTGTCACAGGTCTGTATCTGCTCTGTTAAGGTGTTCACATAATGCTGATACTTTTCTTCCGTCTACGAGCAAAAAACATAAAACTAATAAATTGGAAAAACGGTTTGTGCCAAATATTATTTTCCCCAAAAAGAATATGTTAGAAGTGCAAAATCAAGCTAACCTCTGATTTCATGGCTGCTTCAAGATCAGTAAACCATTTGTAGAACTGAAACAAAGAAAATATTAGAGAAGGAGAAAAGGACATCAGATCTTATTATCAAATAGGTCAAAATGGATAAATGAGTTTGAAGGCAAACAAGTTTTATAAAGTGAACTAATATTAAAAGATTTAGAAGGAAAAATTCAGATAATATGAGCTAGGGGAAGTTAGACAGAAATCTAGACTTCAATGTGTATCTATACTGTCTACAGAGTATGACTTAACTATTGAGTTTGCCAAAAAGTGGTGTGGCCCAGATAGAGCCTGTCTCCTATCTCTTAGGAATTGAATTATTGAGAGGCTTCCGAAATTTAAAAAAAAAAAAAACTTATTTTAGGAGGAAAGAATAAAAAGTCATTAGATAAACTTATTTTGAATATTGAATACAACTTATTTAAAATTCTTCCTCCAATTATTCTCTCTTTTTCTCCCAAATTATAGTTTTTCTTCTCTAATTTCTTCTTCTCTCTCTTTCTTCATCTTCTCTATATTCTCTTGTTTGATATACCATGTTCCATCAAAATCTAAACACAAGTTCTCCTTCCCCTCCCCCCTTTCTCCCCTCCCTAGAAGTCTACCTTAACCATAAGCCAAAAATAAGTGTCCAATGAGGCAAAACTATGGCACAGTGAAATTCTAGACTTAACAACATAAAAGGTGGTGGTGGATGAATAAAGAAGAAAAATTAAGAGCATTGCAAAATGGAAAAAAAAATCACTAAATTAATAATTCGCTTATAAATTTTTAATGTATGCAGCACTCAGAAATTCGAGTTTGATAAAGTATAGATTTTGAAATCAACATCACAGAAAGCAAATGGTTCACTCCCTAGTCCAATATTTAGAGCTATAAAATAATAATAGAAACAAAAGTTTATCCGTCGAAATACATTGTAATATTTTATGAACTCTGGATTATAAATTAGTTCACATGTGCAAACTGATAAGCAAGAGCATTTAAGTTATCCAATCAGTAGGTTATCTCGAGAAGGGTGATGGCTTTCCTAATACATGAAATCAAAACAAATTAATTTTGCATGCCATCAAACAAGGTGATGAATTTTGTCTCCAATGACCTGCGGCAATCATAACTTCTAAATCTGAAGGATGATAGTCAATGCAATATTCAGAAAATGAGTTCAGTTAGTTTGTTTATTATCTTATCCGTGTATGAAATCCATATTCTGTATATTCAAACACGTTTTTCTACAGTGCAAGATTTCATCTGCAAAAAGAAACAAAAATGGTACATTCTGGATGTTCTGAATATATTATATTTTATGCAATCAACATAAGTTATTCCAGGAGGGACAATTAAGAGATTAAAGAATAGCTCGTCGAACAATTCTCCATTAACTTTCAAGCTAAGTTCATTATAATTGACCCCCCCAAATTCTCCATGATTTTTCTAATTTTTGTGCATTTTGAGTCATTTATCAGGAACACATGATGATCGAGAACCTGGTTTGTGTTGACCAAGACTGTCTCAATGGCCCCTGAATCTTCTGCAGTCCTGTGCTTGGTCGAGATTGTTAGACCATTTTCCTGTCTCACAACTTGCTCCTTTGCCTCGTTACAAAGAAAATAAATTTCAAAAGTCGTGTAATCTTTCCTACACTAGAGTATCATGATTAACCAATGTACAAGGGAGACTCACCAAGTTGGGAGGAAAAGGTCGCTCAGCAACAGCATGAGATAGTGCAACGATAGCTGCTTGCTGTTGCTCCGTCAATGGAGCATTCTACAGAATTACAAAACAAGGAAATGTCATGCATTGAAAAACTATCATGAATGCTAAAAAAAATAAATTTTCGTCCTCAAAGAAATGCCAATGCAGGCAAAGCAACCATAGCTTTGTAAAAGAAAACAACAACTCCCCTCGTTGATTAAATTCTCAAATTAATTATAGTCGCACTAGATCGGGTTATTTGCCTCCAATTGGTACCCAGGAGCCCAAAAAAAATATTTTATTTCGAAACAAAAATTGTAAAAATCAAACAAACCAAATAAAATCCACATGAAAAGAGTAGAAGTTACAGATCCACCGCTTATAAACAGATTAAAAACTCCTGGGTTGGATGTAATCACGATCACTACACTAATTTATCATGCCAATTAAATGAAAAAGTCAAATAATTGTCAAACCTGTTCCCAAGTAGAAGCAAAATTATAGCCTTTAGAGATCGCGCCGGACTTCGGGACGCCCGGTTTAGTTGCAGTTGCCGACATTGTGTTCTTCGTCCTCGAAAACGAAATTTATTCACAATATTTTCAAACCAATGTCAAAATTTATTTATAGTGTTCATTTGAATAGTTAAGAGCATCTCCAACGCAACGCAACGCAACGCAACGCAACGGTAAATTGCAATAATTTTTTCCCACGTAGGCAAAAATGACGGCGGCGATCTTCGTTCCGGACCACGTTCGATCGATACACCGACTGTATCTCAACGACAGCAGAGGATTCACGTATTGAGGTTGCGCAATTGGGATTCGAATTGAGAGTTGTAGGCAGTTCATCGGGACTAAATGGGGATTTCAATGACTTTCTTGTGGGCACTGGGGGCAGAATGGCCAGTCTAGAAAATTGCAACATACTCCCTTAAGAACTAGACCATTTATTTATTGGACCCATTTGATTTAACTAAAATTAAACTTTTGGTAAATTTTAATAAAAGTTAATAAAATATATGGGGCATATTTGGTACAAATTAAAATCAAATTTTAATCTAAGTTAAAGTCAAACAATCAATATTAACCACATTTTTCATGGGTTCCACAACTTTTCAATCACACATTTCAAAAATTTCTATCACAATCTGTTAAAAATCTAATTTTAATCTCCACCAAACACTCTCATAATCAAAAAATTGATCAAATTTGTGAATTTCATTAAAATGTGTGATTAAAAATAAATTTTAAAAAAATGTAGACCAAACAAAGACTAGAAATCATTACCCCATAAACGGAACACTAGGCTTCCGTTTTTATGATAGTAGTGTCATGTTTTTATGTAGTAGAAAAAGAGTTGATTCCATCAATTGTCAAACTTGTATTGAAGTTTTGAGTGAAATTTCGAGTTGGTCGTTAAAGGTTTTTGTTCTCAATTTCATCATTGGTCACACGGTTAATAAACTTAGTGCTTGTTTGATGTGATTTTTGCAAAAGAAGTTGATAAATCCTTCAAATGTAAGGTTGAAAAAAAATTGTAGATGAAATAAATGTGTGGTTAAAAATTCAATTTTAATTCTAACCCTAAACCCAAAAAACAAGATGTTGAGCCAAAAATATCACAATAACAAAATTTTAACTTTCTTCCCCTTCATCTTCACTTGACGAAATAGTAATACAAGGATAATTTTGATGAACTATATGATATGATCCAAGGCAAGCAATCACTTGTTCGAGCAATGTAGTTTAAATGGGAGAAGTTGACAAGCAAAGGGGCAAGTTTCGTGATGTGGTCAATGTAACGACCCAACCTTGCTCAAATGTACAACTATATTTATTTCCTGTTGGTAAGTTCTAGGGGTCCCTAGTCCAACCTCAAATGTACAAATATATTTATAGTCAGTGGTTGTACATTGCCATCTATATTTGCCCTTGATCTCTGTCCTACACAGACATCAATGTTCATTCATGAGACTTGATCTTTCTATATTTGGCATATTGAATTTTGCATCTGTTAGCATGCTTATTTCAATTGGGATCATGGCCTCTTCTCCGTAAGAATGGAAAAATGGAGTTTCTTAGTTGAAAAAGTAATCTGTGTGCTCATAGAATTTGCACGTGCTAGTCAACCGAACTTCCCTTCATTTGCTCATTTTTTTTGGGGTTGTGCTTGATGTTCTTGTTGACCGTCTAAACTTGATCATTTTTTTTCCGAAGTGATCTATTTCTTATGTGTAAAGTAGCTCGGTCTTAGACTCTAATGTTGGTCTCTCTATCCTTAAACGTGTATTGCACACACGTAAATTTGCGTAGTCTTGTGTACATAGAA
>CAIGRN010097670.1:0-11756 GCA_903798345.1 Fraxinus anomala
CAAGGTTTGAATGATTTCCTTGCTAAGAAATTTATCTAAGTGTAGTAGCACATGCAATTTTAGCTCTGCTTATTTTACATAATTTTTTTCTACTATAAGAATTCAATGGGCTGGGGCCGATCCATCCCCCTAGATCCATCAGTGAGTGTTGCAGTATATGCAACCTTAGCTCGACTTGCTAATGAGCAAGACTTGAATGATTTTCTTGATAGGAAATTTATCTAAGTGTTGCAGCCAGGCTTGAGTGATTTCCTTAACATAAAATTTTTCTAAGTGTTGCAGCACATGTAATCTTAGCTCGACTTCTGGAGGATTTCTCTCCTAAAAATGGAGAGCTCTTCTAGTGGAAGGTCATCTAGTTTTCTTCCTATGTGGGGACTCCACCTCAGTTTCGAGTGGAAGAACATGAGTTTGGTTTTGTTCCAATCTGTTGATTGTGTTTGTCAACCTCTCAATGGCTTCTCTCATGATGGTCATTTGAGGGTCGCCAGCTTCATTTTGACCTCGTCCCCTTTTAGTATTGTAAGGAAAACTAGTTTGTTCAGGACAAGGGTGGAATTGATTCCCTGATGCTGAAACGTCCTCCATGGTGGTACTTTATCGCGGGTTTTATGGAGAGATGGGGCTGTTTATACAAGCTAGGACCCTCCTTCTAACGCTAAACTGTTGACATCGAAAATTGTGTAGACAAAATTCAAGCTAACTTAGAATGTAGATGATGATTTTACTGGTAATGAATTGTAAATTACAAGAGTAAACTACAAGTCTCTTCCTTTTTTCCCAAAGGAGATATTTTAAGTATGAAATGTTGTTCACCCCTCTTCTTTTTGAGGATACATTCCTCCTTTTTATAGGGAGGGATAGGCATGTATACATCATATTCTTGTCTTATCAACTACAGTACCGAGCTGAAAGTACGTCATTGGTACGTTTGGATTGGTTACTGAGCTTGGCTTGTCAGGTTACCATGAGTTGACCTTACATGTGGTCCCCAGTAATTAATGAACTACTTAGGGAATGAAGTCAGGGCATGTGATTGGTAGAATTAGAAGGTGCTATCATGAGCCTATCCAAATGTAATTGATTGATTGGATGTTTAATGGTGTGTAAGGAATCTCCAATCATTATGTCTCCTCAATAACGATTGTCATTAGTACGAGCTGACCTCAAATACCCGACCTTAAATTAGCATCAGCTTAATGTATATAACAAACTGTATTTAATGAGGTCACTGGTCCGATATCAACGTATTTAATGAGGTCGCATGTCGGATATCAACAAGACTCATCAATCCCTACCAACATATGATGTGTAGTTAAGCTCTCATAAGGAATTACCACATAATCCTTTCACAACGAACTATCTACCTTCCGAGTAAGGATGAAATATATTTGACTAAACTTCTGCTCATTCTCAAAGTTAGAAAGTGTGATTCTCTCTTTTAAAAGCAAGTTTCACTAGTAGCAAATCATAAGCAAACCGAAATTTGGTAGTAGTATTATTTGACCCTAAACCCAAAATTTTCATGCACTCTTATATATAGATATGACTAAACTTCTGCTCATTCTCAAAGTTAGAAAGTGTGATTCTCTCTTTTAAAAGCAAGTTTCACTAGTAGCAAATCATAAGCAAACCGAAATTTGGTAGTAGTATTATATGACCCTAAACCCAAAATTTTCATGCACTCTTATATATAGATCATATCTTGACTAGTCATTGCCTTAATAAACCCCCAACCATGTCATTCCAGAACTGTTGATTTGTTGCCTTATTTAATCCTATTTTGCATTTAGGCACTAATAACACTAATCAACTCTTCACCTAAAAGCAGTCTAACTAATATAATCATATTTCATTTAACTTCTACAACCTCATTTTTTATTGGTTCAAAGATTATTCGCCCATTCCTATTCTTTTTGCTAGCTATGTATCAAAAGTTTATATTGTGCGTTCATTAATTCATACGTGTTTTCTCCCACTCATTTGACCTATTGTATTTGTGTGCAAACTATATTGACTTTCCTAGTATGCATCACATCTACTAGTTCTAAGAATTTTCCCATAAGCATCTTTTTATCTAAGTTCTGATACTAATTCTAATCCTGGACTAAGTTCTATACCAGCCGTCACCCGTTAGAATAAAAATAAAATCCAAAAATGTCTCCAATATACTTGAGTATCATACAAAACAAAATATTTAATTTGAAGGAATAATGGACAGAAAATAAAAAATAAAAATAAAAAATTAAGCAAGTGAGAAAGATGAATCTTCTAAGCAGTATGAGATGATATTGGCACAAGAAAGAATTTGGATGTTATGGTACATATTCAACTTGCACTGTTACTATTTAAAACGTCATACTGCATAAGATGCCACCATTAAATATCTCCAGAAATAGGAGTGAATGTCATAGCCTCTTTACGCAATATAATATGATAGACGAGTTATTACAAGGCCAATTGTAGGAAATTCTTAGGAGTTGTTACCTGGACAGGAACCTTCCAGTTTATTGACTGTAATCTGTTGGCAAGCTTTTTATTGCGGCCACAGATCACGAGAACCTGACCTATTGGTTCCCCATGAGTCTCATCATATAATGCATCACCAAGTGCTCGTGCAGTAGCCTCGATGGGACCCATTCCTTCCCCACCTCCCATTAGCAAAACAGCAGGGAGGTACTTGTCCATTCCAAGCTCCTCCCTAAGTTCATCCTATAAATTCAATACAAAATAGTCTGATATTAGTGTTATATGCTCGAACACGGAATAAATGGCTTGCAAGCCATTGGTGATTGTGCAGACAAAGTTACAAAGTCCAGTCATATTCCAGAGCCACAAAATGCAAGAAAATTCTTGTTTCTCCTTCCAAAACAATCACAGAAGTGAATGAGAAGCTTGCACCACTAAAGTTTACAAGAAAATAACACAAAATTCTGAAGCCACGTTATCACCAACTGCAGTCTAAATTTAGAGGGAAAAAAAATGAGAAGAAAGAGCAAGACAAGATTAAAGGGAGAACGAAGGAGGAACAGTTTCATAACAGACTGGAAAATCAATATTCAAGCAGTTTTTGACATGGGGCCAAAATTATACAGGGCACTCCTCTTTGCTTGGTTTCGCTAGAAACAAGATCAGAAAAAGGAAGCACCGAATCCCTGCCCAAGTTTTCTCGAAAACCAATGTACAATTGATATTAGTACAAAAATGTTACAGGCAAATTAACCTTAAACTTTAGAACTGCAACTCAAAGCATTTCTTGCTTCGTTTCCTCTTTCCTCCAATTACACAATTTGGTCTTATTTCTTCTTCTTTTTTTCCTTTTATATGTTTTTGGAGTTGGTATGGGTCGGCAGCCTGATTGATGATGGAAGAGAAGTCGTCCAGAAATGTCATTCATTTCTTTTCACTCAACAAGCCTTCCAAACTATTGTGCTTGGAATGGACTATACCTGTCCTGCTTCCTTACTTCACTGGTTCACTAGGGCTAGAACCTTCTAGAATCAAAAGTAATCACTATCTCAATTTTCTCAATTAATACATCAACTGATTATATTTTACAAACAATCTCCAACATAACAATGTCAATGACCTAGAATATACTATATTTATAGGGCTATATCTTTTATTAGAGTGAAAGGCCTCAATGATAATAATTAACTTCCTTCATGGACACATTTACTGATTTTCTTTCAAATGTCTAACAATTTTCAACAGGACTGAGTTGCAAACCGTCTTGTGTGTACCTGGAAATGCCCATGATGATCTGAATGATTCTTTTAATACACGAAATTTGAGCATTGTGTGAAAAATAACATCTTAAACTATGCACCTGTAAACATAATGGTGATTATCTTTAACTTACTAGTAGACCAACCTATGGTGTTGTAACTTACATGACCATAGTTATAGTAGACGAGAAATTTAACTCAATAGCTTATAATGAACCAACTTTGCTGTTGTTATCCATTAAATCTCAGAATGACTCGAAACAGTTTCAGTTTTCTGGTGAAGTATTAGAATACAACAGGAAGTTTTTAACCTCTGTACTGTATTAGCTGCAATGATTAACAGTTAAAAACTGAAAGAGATACAAATTGTATGCCTTGCGGAAAGGGGAAAAATGGGAAAAGAAGAACCTTATGGCGAACAGGCTTCACAAATGAAGGCCGGACAGGAAGGCCATAAACCTTGATTTGAGAAGGCTGAAGACCAGCTCTTAATGCTCGTTTGGCAACCTCCTCTGATGGGCAATAGCATCTAGTTACAAGCTTGTGAAACCTACTCATGGGATGACATAATAAATCAAACCAACATTAGGAATACCATAAGAGGAAAAAAATGGCAGCTGAGCATACCATGTAGGATGACATGTGCACAAGTCTGTTACAACAGTGGTGAAAACAATCGTCTTCAAGAGACCCTTCGCCCTCAAGATACGCAGTGGAACGTGTTGCATCAAAGGATGCACACTGATAATAATGTCTGGCTGGTATTTCATCAATCCTTTAGCAACCTCTCTAAGGGTTTAAAGTGCGTAAAAGAAGATGAGAACTAGTAAATCAGATTAACAAGATAGCTTTAGCAGAATATGTTAAACTCGATTAACAAGGAGAAGGTAAGAGGAAGGCTGCAGAGCACCATCATTAATTTGCATATGTTTATGTAATGGTGTCGTATCCATGAGTGATGACTTTGAGTTCAGGACTAAATACATGACATCATTTCTAAAGACTAATAATAGAGGCTTCAAATAAATTTTAATATGTGGATATTGGCCATAGCTCTACACCGAAGTGGACGATTGTCACAGTTCAAGCTCTTGCCAAATGCAGTCCCACGTGCCAAAATTTGGGTATAAAGTGGGTTTGATTATTCAGTTGCAACAAATGCAGTAGAATAAACGTGTATAATCAAGTATAAACAATACGAAACTGTAACGACCTTTCTTAATTAAATGGAAAAAGGACGATATAAACATGAATGGTAAATAGGGCTTAAATTATTTAAAAAATGGTGACCTTGACTGCTAAATTATGTAAAATTACCATTTTCAACCATAGAGATTTTACCATTTAGTGGTTGTTTCTAAGCATAACAGACCGAATAGCCTAAGTAAGCCAGATGATTTTCAGTACTTAAAAATTATATTCTTGCAGACTTCACAAGTACATAATTTCTAACAGTAGCCATCATAGAAAAACTAGTCACTTAAGTCCACATGTTAGTGACATGAATTTATATAGAATTAAGATATAACCTTACCGAGCTATAAAAGTTGATGTTGCAGCAAAATTGGATTGGTGAATTACACGTGGAGCAGAAGCATAATATGCCATTCTCCACAGTGAACCATGTTTTACAAGAAAGTTATAACTCTTTGGCAGTTGATTAAAAGGCCATGGCGTATGATCTGTCCATAAATCAGTAATAAACACCTGCAACAAAGAACATAACATAATCAAGAAGCAAACACGATGAAATCTATGTGACATTATTCAATTCTTTTATCAAAGGCTTTTCACATACACAATTTCATATTGAAATAGCTGCTATAATATGAGTTGAACCATCCCGTCTAAAAACTTAGGAGACAAATTTACTTATTTAAACTTTGTATTAAACACCATACCTCACGCTTGTATTTATATTTTATTGATTGTACTGTGCCACAGCCTAAGTATACCCACTAAACTCTTCTTTTTCAAATCAAACATACACAGAATAAATGAACAACAAGAGTTATTCAAATCCATCAAAGACTGACCTGATAATTATCTCCAAACTCTTCACTAAAAGCAGCCTTGATGGCTTCAGCAGACGCTCTGTGACCCCCACCAGTGTCACTCATCAAAATCAAAACTTTTTTCGGAGTTTCAGAGTCGACAACATTCATAGGCACTCCGTCTGATTCCTCCAAAACACCATTTCCATCATCTCTAAACCCGTTATTCACACCTGAATTAACACTAACCGAGGCGAAACTATGTGGGAATTTCTCACAGTGGAATTTAATAGCTTTGTTGAATTGATTCAAGGCTCTTCTAATGCTAAAGGAAGCACCTTTGGTGCTCAAACCCAATGAAGTCACAGCCTTTGGCCTCTTCTTGGCATCAAAATACAAGGAATTAGATGAGAATACCGAGTGCCCATCAGGATTAAGCTTAGAATAATTGACTAGAAAAGAGCCCAATTGGGATACGAAGCCAAAGGGATTTGTGGGTTCTTGAGTCACAGTTGAAGGCTGCATCTTTAGGGCTGTTAGTGTATGGGTTTAAGAAGTGGGTTTTCCTTTTATAGCAATAAAAAATTATTCTTGGAGGGAAACCGAGACATACGCGCACAAGAAGTCAATAACACACCCAAAGAGAGAGAGGAGGAAGGGGAGGAGGATTGGGAGCCACACAGAGAGGATCTTCCGGGGAGATGTAAATAGAAGTGAAAATTGCAGACGCGGTATCAAACCTTTCACTTTTATACAGAGTTGACTCAAACCTTTACTTTGTTGCATCAACAATATCAAACTTTTCAAAGACTCGCATCTAAAGTCCAAGTAAATGTAAACTGTTAGTTTGACAATTTGTTGACCAAATAACTGGCCTTGACCATAATTTTACCTAATTTTATAAACCTTGTAATGTCCCAATGATTTATAGCAAAGTCCATGATAGAAATTAAAATTAAAATTTTATTTAAGTCAAATTTAATAAATAATTTTAACCAAACTCTTCCAAAGAAGTAAGTTGGTCTATATATTTTCATATGGAGGTACAATGGGTCTTTAGTAACGTAAAGTAATACACCAATCTAAATTTTTATTAAATCATTACATAAATCTTACACGTCCAACCTTATAAAGATAGTTCCTAACTCAACTCTCAACTTGGAGCATTTACCTTAAAAATTAAAGTGATTTACATATTTTTACAATGGTTATATGGCTATTTAAAGAAGATTTGGACAGTTTAAGGACTAATTTGTTCTTTTTAAAAGTTGAGAAATAGTGCTATTTAAATAACAAATTTAGAACCAACTATGTAACTTTTTTCTCAAAATTCTTCGTTTATAAAGGAACAAGACTCTCTTTTGGATGTCTAAAAGTATCTTTCCTGAAATAGATTAAAGTGAGGGTGGGATGTCAAGTGTTTTGTTAACTTATTTATTCAAAATGTGTTTGACATGTTATTGAATAATATAATTTCACTCGATTAGAAGTAAGACATGTTTTTACGAGAATTTCATAATTATTCAACAAAAATTTGAAGAGTTCTACTAATGAGTACTCGTTCTGCAGCACGAACGCAAAATTGAGGGAACATTTTATGTTTGTGTCCTAAAAGCCAACAAACAATCTCTTTTAGTGGTGAAAAATGGTAGCCTTTTAAAAGGGTAGAGGGGTGGGGGTGTTGTGACAATGGATCGGAGGGTTCTTCGGGAAGTTAAGTTTTTTCTCAGTTTATTTATTCAAACCATGTTTGACATGTTATTGAATTCAATAGAATTACATTCTATTAGTAAGGTGTGTTTTTACGAAGATTACATGATAATTTAAAGATGTTTTATAGTAGAAATGAAATAATGAGGGTTAATTTGCTCATTTTTAAATGTTTGAAGACTAATTACCTACTACTCGAATAAGAGGTTGAAGATCAATGATTCGCTTGTCCAAAAAACTTCTTTCTCCTAAAAGCCTACTTCAAGACTTTATAATTTTTCGGAGAGCTTAATACTTACTAAAAAAAAATTGAGGTAAAAATCAAAAATTAATTTTAATTACATATTTCATCAAATTTTATAAAAATTTACTTTTTTCTTAATCAAAAGTTTTGTTAAGCAACCCCAAAATGTAAGAATGGTTGTCCTTTAAAATAGTGAAGTACCACGACAATGGATGGTAGTGATTCTTCACAAATTTTGGGTGGGTCGGATGCAAGTGTTAGTTAAGTGTTTCTTCAGTTCATTCATTTAATTTTTAACATGTTTTGTACGTTACTCAATTAAATTACTCAATTTAATCTAATGTAAAAAAGAATATATTTAACTTACCTTGAATGTAAAATTGCAAGAATAGTCTAAAATTTAATAGAAAGTTGGTCTTCAATATTTAAAAACCGCAAGTAGGCCTTTTAATTGCACGACCAATTTAACGACATAAAATTTCAAATTTTTAGTAAATCGTCATATGACTCTCACGTGTCTAGTCTTATAAAGCTTATTTCTCTTTCTGAGGTATATCGATATTCAAAATTTTTAAAAAAACAAAAACATATTTTCATGAGGTAACGTGTAAGATACTCCAAATATATAGTAATAATAGGGTGAATTAATGCATCGACTTTCCGATAAATGTTTTATGAGATTTATTTTTCAACAATCTATAATTGATATAGCGTTTTTATACTAGACCTATAGTCCTTGAAATGGATTACTACTTAAATTTTAATTTCGCTACTTAACTTGGGGGGAAACAACGTGGTTTTACGTGGACATTAAAAGATGCTAATTCTTGAGTTGCGCCGGGGACACGTGTGCAAAAATAAGCAAAGATTAAAATTTTTTAGTATAATTAAAAAATAGCTTTATAAGAAAATTGTGGTGACAATATAATTGTTCATATTTAAATTGACAATGATTTGATTGGCAATACTTATAAGTCAAGCGATAATTTTCTAATACGAAAAATTGAACTTATATTTTTTTTTCTTAAAAAAAAAAAAAAAAAACTATCGACTTGTAATGTGAAACTATTATGAAATTGTTTTATTGCGGCATTTAATGTTCGGAACGGAAAATTAAACGATTCCATAGCTCTCGCTTTTCTAATTTACAATTGTTAAAGCATTGACTAATTTTTCCAATATGTAAATCACTAATTTTAGCATATGGTGAAAAACTATTTGTAATCTTTTCTCGAAGCGAAGAACTTGTATATATTCT
Organism: Fraxinus anomala; assembly: GCA_903798345.1. Classification (NCBI taxonomy): domain Eukaryota; kingdom Viridiplantae; phylum Streptophyta; class Magnoliopsida; order Lamiales; family Oleaceae; genus Fraxinus; species Fraxinus anomala. The sequence continues at coordinate 8,935 of CAIGRN010097670.1, forward strand.
AACTTGGACGTTGAAGTTATCTCATCATGTGTAATTTAAGTGGTAAGACTCTAAAATTGTAAGGTCTCGATTCTAGTCTCCCTATTATATTTGTTTTGAATAGAAAAAACAAAAAAGGAAAAGTTGAAAATGAAATACTGGAATAGAAATTTGTGCCCAACAAGAAGAAAGATTGTGCACAAGACAAGACAAGAAATGTAAGAAAATAAAGAGGATAATACAAAAGTAATCAATTGAAGACAAAAACACACGGCTGCCAAGGAGTGAAGAATGAAGAAAAGAAAAGGGAGAAGGGAGGAACACGAGAGAAGAAAAAGAGGAAAATAGAGATGAAAACGAGAGAGCTCGGAGATTATCGAATATGACAACATTTCGAATTATAGTTGAATTCATGGATAGGTAAAAGTCAACTGGATGAATTGAAACATCTTAATAGTTAGGGAAAGAGAAAGCAAAAGCGATTCTCGTAATAGCGGCGAATAATATGAGAGTAACCTAAATCGTGAAAACGAAGTTATGGGATAACAATAAAAGCATCGTTCTATTAGGTGAAATAGGATTGTCGCTACAAAAGAATTTGTATTTTGAAGATTTATTTAATAAATTAATTTTTCTTTTTCGTGGATGTAGACAAGTTTGTGTTTAATTTAAATTTCTATCATAATGTTATTTAGCCCCTGTTTGATGAGAATTAAAATTGGACTTCTACTAAAATTTTGATAAAAGTTCGGAGAAGTGTATGATTAATTGAAAAATTGTGAATCCCATGAAATACGTGGTTAAAATTAATTGTTGATTTTGATTTAAATTAAAATCTAGATTTTAATTATTATCGAACTAAAGTTTAATCTCATGTTTATTTATTAAAATGCATCTGATTATTTGTTAATTGTATATGGATTATGTGAGTTAGGATTATTCGTGCAGGTGGTGAAAAGTCGAATAAATAATCTTATTTATTAAAATGCATCTAATTATTTGTTAATTGTATATGAATTATGTGAGTTAGGATTATTCGTGCTGGTGGTGAAAAGTCGAATAAATAATCTTATTTATTAAAATGCATCTAATTATTTGTTAATTGTATATGAATTATGTGAGTTAGGATTATTCATGCACGTGGTGAAAAGTCGAATAAATAATCTTATTTACCTGTGTTTTTGAAACTGGTGATCCATGCAAACTTAGTTATGTCAACGAGTCGGGTCGAGCCGAAACTTGAAGCTCGAGTTCTGTTCGAGCCAAAAAGGTTCGAGCTTTTTTTGCCCGAGCCGAGTCGAGCAAAAGTTTTGAAAAAAATTTAAGGCGTAGGTCGAGCCGAGCTGGCTCGATTTTTTTTTTTCTTGTCAAAAAAATTGACTTGCAGGCAAATTGATTTGCAGGCAGCCATCATTTAAAAAACATTTCCCGTTTTTTGATTTTTTTATTAACGGGCTCGACTTGTACAGGCTGAAAATGGTATGGGCTCAAGCCAACGTCCCAAAATGGGCTTTCCACGAGCTGACGGTCGAGCCCGAGCCGCCGAGCTTTTTTGCTTAACAGTTTGATTTGTTTTTCTTTTTCAATGTGTTACTTGATCCCTGTTTAACCCCATTTTTTAGAAAAAAAAATATATTTTTTGAAATAGTGATTTTTGTAGAGAATGTATAATTAAAATTAAAGGAAATTTTTTTAAATTTACGTATAAAATTATTTTATGAAAAAATCTATTGTTGAAAATGAGTTTTTGAAAAAATAGAACTAAGACAGGGCTTAATAAGCCCTTATTTGACCCCCATTTTGTTTCAAAATGATTGTACTATGGCTATATAAAGGTGTCTATAATGGACACTCGGCCCTCCCATGGGGGCGCCTATTGCTGTCAAACGTCTTCCCAACAGGGAGGCATCGGGTGTCCATTGTGGACACATCTATGGGTATACTTATGTACTCATATCATTTTCCTTTTCAAAATACATTTTTCCCTCTTTTCTTTTTAATTACATATTTTTCGATAAAATAATATTACACGCAAACTCAAAAAAATTTCTTATTTTTTAACCAAGCATTCTTCATCCATCTGTTATTTCAAAATACATTTTACACAAAAAAATGGGGCTCAAACAAGCTTTAGGTTTAAGTTCATTTTAAATAAAATCTTCAATAATCTGTTTATCATAATAAATGATCTTCTACATATAGCCCCTATTTCATATGTCAAAATCAATAATTTATTTTAACAACATATTTTATGGATCCCCACAACTTTTCAACAACTCATTTCATAAACTTTTATCAAAATCTACTAAAAATCTAATTTCAATCTCCATTAAACAAGTGCTAGTTGCTTAGTTTATGTTAAACAATAATGACATGTCACATCATTTAATTGATAAATAAATTCATGGCTCGTCGCATGAATTAAATGATCTACCAATTAGTATAAAATATGCAACTTAGCTTAGTAGATCATTTCTATACGTATCATTCCCTATAGACACTGGTTTGTCACTCCATTTAGCCTATGTTTGACAACCATTAAACGAGAACAATCATATTTTGAATAGTAATTTTTCGAAGAATGTTTGGTTAAAAAATATGAAAAATTTTGAATTACGTGTAAAATATTTTATTTTGTGAGTGTGTAGTTGTGAATGAGTATATTAAAAAAAAGAGTTTGAAAATAATGATTGTGAGTTTAGTGTTATTTATGTCAATTTTCCAAAGTCCTATTTTGAAATATTGGAAATTACATAAAACCAGATATTTAAACTTCCAAATTCAAAATTCACGTATGAAATTTATTTAATAAAAAATTAGGTATTAATTGGATATTTTGTTAA
>CAIGRN010097710.1:0-17997 GCA_903798345.1 Fraxinus anomala
AGTAAAACACATTTCCTGATAATTCTATACGCAAAAAAAAAAAAAAAAAAAAAAAAAAAAAAAATCAATCACAACAAACCACAAGAATACAAGCAATTATTTTATGTAGAAAAACTTCTTCAATATGAGGAATAAAAACCACAGGCCAGTCAAAACATCCACTATTAATCAAATAATGAATACACAAAGTCTTCTATAATCACAACTAGAGGATACAATGCATATTTCTTCAAGATAACAAAGGTCTTGGCAAAACAATTTGAAATAGAAAAAATATACCAACAAATCCAGTTACTGCTCACTCACATTAACCAATGTTCTCGAACTTAAAATCCAATCTCCGCTATTAAGAATGTAGTTTTGTGTCTTGTGAACATCTTCTCCGAATTTCAGCTCGATCGGACCACAGACGACTCGAGATCGAAGCTTTGATGAAATCTAGGCGCAAAGAAAAAAAAAATTTGTTTTTCCTTCCTTTTCAAAAACGTGGTTGGATTCCTATTTTCTCCAATCTTCTTATATTTATATTCATCATTAAGGTTAACAACCTAATGAGTTTTGAGCTGTAGTATAAGATCTCAAACATGGGCTTTCCTCCTCATAAGAGGAATTAACCCAACAAATCTCCCCCTTCCGACTATGGGTAGGAATTCAACATTTCAGTAATTGAACAACAATTTTCAAGCTTTTTCTTTGGTAGTGTTTCCATCAACATATTAAAACCATTATGATCGGTATGAACTTTCTCAAGTTCCAACAACTTCTCATTCAACACATCCCTGATCCAATGGTATTGTATATCAATATGCTTCTATCTTGCATGAAAACTAGAATTTCTAGCAAGATGAATAACATTTTGAATATCACAAAATAACACATATTTGTGCTGCTTAAAACCAAGTTCTCGTAAAGTTGTTGAGGATCCCAATTGTGACAAGGCAATGCGGGCTGAATTGACTGCCTATGAGTAGAACCACACGTGTACTCACTCCTTTACCATCTAGGAACGAAGCAATTGGCTGATGTTGGGTTTATAAAATCAAGTACCACTCAGATGGGCATATTGAGCAGGGTTAGACTCGTTGCTAAAGGGTTCACGAAACTCGAAGGTATCAACTACCACGAGACATTTTGTCCAGTAGTTTAGCTTGTTACTGTTAGATGCCTCCTTGCCATTGCTGCTGTAAAAGGTTGGTTTCTCAGACAATTTGATGTCAGTAATGTGTTCCTCCATATAGACTTAGACGAAGAAGTCTACATGAAAAGACCACTTGATTACACTCACGACAACCCTCATCATGTTTGTAAGTTGACCAAGAGTCTATATGGTTTAAAAGAGGCATCGAGGCAATGGAATGCGAAATTTTCATCAGCCTTGATTGAATTTGGTTTTATTCAATCACGTGCAGTCTATAGTTTATATGTTGACGATATAATTATCGCCAGTTCTAACATGTCTTTCATTGAGCAGTTCCAGTGATTTAAGATTAAATCATTAGAGGAACTCAAATACTTTCTTGGATTGGAAGTGGCCCACTTTCATGCTGGGATACATGTGTGTCAGTGCAAATATACATTGGATATTCTTGCAGACTCAAGTTATTTAGGTGCAAAACCTTATAAGCTACCTATGGAACAGAACATGGGGTTGAGTAAGCAAGCCGGTTCACCATTATTAGATCTGATTGTTTACCGTCGTCTCATTGGCCGCTTGCTTTATTTAACCAACATACGGACAGATTTGAGCTTTCCAATGCAAACTTGAGTCAGTTCATGGATATTCCATCAACTGATTATCCATCAAAGCCACTCCTAGACAGGGACTTCTATTCTTAGCTTCCTCTCTTCTAATGCTTCGGGCTTACTGCGATTCAGATTAGGGCTCCTGTTCAGATTCTCATCAATCGGTTACAGATGCTGTGTCTTCTTAGGCAGGTCCCTAATCTCATGGCGCTCGAAAAAGCAAACATTGGTCTCTCATTCCACTGCTGAAGTAGAGTATTGTTGGATGGCTAGCACCAATTGCGAGCTCCCTTAGCTGCAATATCTTTTCTTTGATTTGCACGTAATTGTTCCCTCCCCTGTTGATCTTTATTGTGAAAATCAAGCCATGTTGCAGATCACTGTAAATCCTTTGTTCAAGAGCGTACCAAACACATCGAAATGGATTGTCACCTTATCCGTGACAAAATTCAAGCTGGAGAAATTCGGACTCTTCATGAAAGCACACATTCCCAGCTCGCAAATATTTTCACCAAGGTCATGTTAAAGGATAAAATCTCATATCAAATAAAGATGAAAACATAGATCAAGTTATAAGAGTTTGTGCTACTCCTCTTAATAATTTTGATCTTTTAAGATGGAATCTCAAATCTTAACATGGTATCAGAGCCCGTTAAACTCTAATGAGTAATTCGATCCGATTAAAACTAAAAATAAATTGAGCACTCGAATTTCAAAATTGGTCTTCTCAAACGAGCCACCATATTGTGAGGACATATTAAGTGATAGAATCTCACATTGAATAAAAATGAAAATATAGACCAATTTATAAGGATTTGGGCTACTTCTCTTAATAAGGTTGACCTTTTAAGATGGAACCCCAAATCTTAACAGGCTCTACCATCTAATATGTTCCAATCTCACCTTTCCAAGATGGAAGTAACAAACATCCTTCCCATGAAGAGTCAACAGGTGCAGACTCAGCAGGTTGATGAAGAGAAGAGCCAGCTCATTTATCATTTTCCATGCTATAAATATAAAGGATAGATTGGTCTTTTGTAAGGTTGTTAGGATGGTTGGAATTATTCTAAATCTGTTAGAATCATTCTTCTAGAGCATTCGGTCACATGTTTTTATTAGATCAGTCTTGTATATTTATCATTCAATTCAATATACAATACACACGGTTTTTATCTCTGCTTCTTTGCTGTGCTTCTGCAACTTTTCACTCTGAAATTTCACAAATAGTATTACCCATGTGAAAATGGGTGAACAGATTTTTAAATGACATGATGCATCTCGCATTGGAACCTGATTCAAATATATGGTGGGTCCAAAATTTAGACTTTTCTAACAAGTGCAGCAATGTAACATGATTATAATACCAAAATGGTCTCAGAGGTGTAAATTGGATTAAATTGTCATGCTCTTATTTGGCTCGATCCAAATGACGAGTTGTATTGTGAACTGACTCGCCAAAAAAACTTGCAACCTGCGCGAAAACATCCCGCAAGTATCTTTTCAATTTTCAGTTTCTTTTTTTTTTTTGCAAAATAATAAATAAAAAAACTGTTGAACTGGGAGCACGTCAATTGGTTGTGCATTAGGGCAGAATAGTTACCGAATGACACGAGTGTTATACAATGCCACAAGTTTTTAAAAATTAAGGTGAAGAAGTACTTCCAGTAGAAAGTAAGATTTCATCTTAAAAGGTTAATCTATTAAGAGTCGTCTAATTATCTCATTATTTTTCCATTTCTAGCCGACCTAGAATTATTTTGCATTTTTCCAACAATTCTTCATAGAACGAAGTACTGTATCATTTCACCTCGATTGAGCAATAATCTATTTATCCAATATCTCAATCTAGGAAAGAAAAAACTTTATATCTTTGAAGCATAGAAGGATTCAACTTGAAATTTATACACCCTAACTCAATTGGCATGTTTGGTCAATGTGGCGCCAAAATCTTGTTTTACTATATAGTTGTGTACAATATCATATTATATACCAAACAAGCATCATATGCTTGAAGCATTTCAAATTTCAAGAACCTGGACTTTTTCATTTTTTAACTACCAACTCCCACACATCCCATCTTTTACCTTTACGAAATTTTAAAGAAAGAGCGTCGAATAAAAGTTTAACCTTCACGAGGTACATACATAGTAACACGAGCAACACTGTACATCAGCTAGTAAGTCTATAATGTCCTTCAAGACACTAGCATTCGAGGCATTACTCAAATCCAATTTCAATGTTTGGATCACTCTAAGCGAGTCACATTTCATCACTTTCAGTGTGAGATCATGATTTTTTGCAAATAAAAGGCCGTCCCTTAGAACCGTGGCTTCAAGGTCAACAACCTAAAAGCATTCCAGAGTCATTTTGAAATGGGCCATCACCACCACCACCGCTTTTCATCTCACACAACTACTCCCATATTAATAAAGTGACCTTCTACTCGAACAACCACATCTGCGTTGAGAGCTTGAGGCACCCAGCAGACGATGGCCTCATCCACCAGATTGAGCCCTTCACAACTTTCCCCACCACTTGATCAGACCCTTCCCAACTTCCCAAATTCTAACATTCTTTCTCAAAACCCTCTAATTATTATTAGATAGTTGTACACATATATCTATACATTACATGTCCAATATCACATGCAAGTGACATGTGGGCTTTGTTTTGAGATAAGCAACAAAGGGTCCTCAAATAGTCGACAGTAGCCCACAATCCCATCAAATATATTTTCTCTTTTATTGGCAAAAGGGTTAGGACTGCCTGGACAACAGTGTACTAAACAAATATGTGACCAATCTTTTGGGACCCCAAATTGTTCAAGTAGGAAATAGGAACTATACTTTCAAGGTTTTAGGTTTGCTGTTTTGACAAATAATTGTATATGGAAAGCACATGATGCACATGGGAGGAGAATGGGTTCATTGTCCTAAGATCCCATTAAAGTCATTTACTGTTTTTTTTCATATCAACTTGAATATGATGTGATGTGTTTTTGCTATTCCAACTATTCATTCATCTTTTACCATGCTTGAGCAACTTTAGAATGTTTTCATCTTAGTCTAATTTAACTCGAGAAAAAACTAGAAAAATGAAAATTAGCAACTTCTTCATCTTCTTCACTATTGTTAAAGTGAAAAGAACGTGAAGAACAATTTGATAGACTATTGACAAAATATAGTTACGTCATACTAAGAAAACAAAATAAAAGAAGTCAATACCTGAATATTTAAATTAATATTAATTTGACTAGAAGCTATCGTGTCTTAATCAATTAAATGTAAAATGATTTGTAGCTTATAATTACATGTTCAGTAAGATGAATTGAACAATACTAAGCCTTCCTTTTTACTTATTTGTTGAAAATGAGTTTTGTAATAGCGAATTTTTGGAGAATGCGTGATTAAAAAGTTGGAAAAAATTTTAGATTTACGTGCAAAATATGTTATTGAAAGAACGTGCAGTTAAAAAAAATTTAAAAAAAATGAGTTTTTAGATAATGAAATTCAAACAAGAGCTAAACATTATTTAAAAAAAAGAAAGAAAAATCAAAAATGTTATTATGCAATTTCATTCTAATTTAATAGTAACAAACATGCTTTTAATGATCTAATAAAACATGCTTAAAGCCTTAAACTTATTTATTTAAGTGAGTGTGGATAATGTTTGGTGAAAAAAGGTGACTACTTACCAAATTGTAATCAAAGTTTTGATTGATTATTAGGGTCATTAATTATTATGACAGGAATTTTAATCTTATCCTCATGGCCAAGCTCCAAAGTTTATCATTTGATTATCTCCTAAGAAAATGGCATGCAGGCCACTAATTAACATTATTTATTTGGAATAATCACTCAAAAACAAGCTGGAGAAATATTCGATTACTCGAGGGTTCGACAATAACTGAAAACAATTAAATTTGTGTTTGGTATGAAGATGGTCGAAATTATTCGATTATTTTTCTCTTTCTTTAAAATTTAATTTAATTCACCGTTCTGTTCTATCGAATAATGACAGTAAAGAGCCTTGTAAGATTTCCCCATCAGTAAATAACTCTCAGATTTTATTTAAAGTCAATAAGCAGATTACAGAATTGTACGGACTCATTAACCACACTAGGCATGGAGAGTAGTCGGTAAAAGAGGAAAATTCAGCCAAAGTACAAGAAAACTAAAAAGGGAAATATTAAAATAACATTTGAGATTTAATAAAATAAATAAAAAGAAAAGAAAATGCTGACTTGGAGGAGTAAAAGGTAAAAGTAAAAAGACAGAATTTGACTCAATTCAGACCCCTCTATTTCTCTCTCTTTCTCAATCAAACCAACTCAGAGATGGCACTCTCTGTGGTGGCAGTCAGCGGGTTTGAGTTGGTTCGATTCACCAAGAAAATCATAACTCAGTTGACCCCGAGTTGACCCACCCAGTCAACTCTACTCTGGGGGTTTCAGCTGCCAAGCGGAGGTGGCGATGAGCGGCCGAGTGTGCCAACCCAACATGAGACTCCCATCATTTTCTTCGACCCTGTACCCATCTCCGCCGGCGAACAGCGCCAGCAACATGCTCGCCTGCTTGAACGCGTTGGAACCCAGGTGGACCGGGTCAAACCCGGCCGAGTTCATCCTTCCCCGCCACTGAGGCAACGTCTCGTGTCGCTCTATCCGGTCTGGTCCTTCACACGCCACCACGTTGCAAATCTGCCTCCCCAAGTAGACCTCGGTCATCACCAAGTCCTCGCTGTTGGGCTGAGTCAAACCGGAACTCTCCAACGAGTCAAACATCGTCGAATAGTAATGCAACGACTCGTTAAACCTGTCCAAAAATACATTTCCATTATGATTTGCCTCCTCTTCGACAATAGTCACGATTTTAGGGTTCATGGCTTTGATTGAATTCAGCACTTTGTCGATTCCACCGGGCCGGGCCAGTAATCTGTGCAACTCGAAAACCGAATTCACTGCTACCGCTTCCACATTATTAGGCTTAATGTCCAACATACTGGCATCAAGATCAGCCAGTGAATTGGCTACAAAGCCTCGGAATTTGAATTCCACACCAATTGTCTCAGCCAATTGAGCCAATTTCCATCCTACTTGCTGCAGGGCATCTGTGTTATCGGGCTGCGGCGGCCCAATTCCAGTTAGCCTGAATTCTGGTGGACCACCGGGCCGCAAAGCCAGGGCCTGCATCAGTGCCGGCCATTGCATCCCCTGTTTCAAACTGAAGTCAATCACATGAACTCTATTAGCACCTGCAAAGGCTTCAAGGATTGCCTGATTAGCAGTGAAATGCGCGAATTTCAAATATGGACAAGATTCGTAAAAGTGCATTTGAAGAACATCGGAATAGGAGGATTCAAGGGAATCTTGTGGATAAATCTTGTAAATCCTCCGGGCCAAAGCTTCGGCGAAATAGGTGGCGACTTTTCTCATGGCTCCGACTTGAGAAACTGCTAATATACCAACATGCTTCACCAATGCGTCTGCTAGCTTCATGTCATCTCTTTGAACAGCCTCTGCACAAGCCATCAAAGTATGCACCAGCCTAACACCTGTTTCTTGTGAATCCACTAGCACCACTGGCCGTGCCGCCGCCAATGAAGCATTATCAAGAAATTCAGATCCAGGAGAAGACCTCAGTCTCTTAGTGCCACTATCTGGTTCATGATTTGGGTTCTCTTCATCATTCCCATTGCTACAAATCGCCCCACCAGGAATTGCTCTTAAATCATAATCATGTATGACTTTTCTGTTCTGTTGTATTGGCATATCATTGGAGAAACCAATAAGATTACTGGAAGATTCACCTGGAACCCCAATTTGTTGTGGGAGCACATCGAAATTACCTGTACTGTTTAGCTCAGACAACAAGCTCTCGACCCACCCAGAGAGATCAGAAGGGTTGTAATGGATTGTATCAGTAGAAAGATGGGAAATTCCATCTTCCATGGTAGTCACCATAGCCATCTCTAATTGCTCAAGCTTATTAGCCACATCCGCCATATCTGAAGATTTCACTTTGTATCCCAAAACAGCAAACAGCTCGTCCATTCCGGCATCCGCCTGCGGCTGCCCTTCTCCCCAAATCTTCATTTTCCCGGCGGCTGCCGTCTCTGCTTTGCCAAGATCACGTTCTCTTTTCATTTCTTAAAAAAAAAAAAAAAAATCGAAAATAGATTTATTGTTGTTTTAGGGAACTGGGTTTGGATGGGCAATTGCTTCAAGAAACATGGATCATCGCAACTGGGCGGGTTGAAACTTGAAAGTCATGGTTTTGCTTGGTTTTTTGCATTACTTTATTGGTAAATTGGAATTTTCTTTCAAATCTTGTATTAAAATAGAGGTGATGAAGTGTGGTGTAAAAGGGACCTCGTGAAGAGGGCGCAAGCTTCAAGAGAGGAACAGGCAGGGGTACTGGAGGAGATAACGAAGATGAATCCAGCCATAAACGTAATAATTCGTGACTTTTTTTTTTCTTACAATAATAATTTTACATATTAAAAACCACTTTATTTCACTATCATGTAGTAGAAGCATATACTGATTATGTGCCCATTTTTGGCGCCTCTATTAATTCTAAAACCTTTAATTAGAAACTTCGATTATTGGGGTTCATGTTTGACAAAGTTTAAACAACAATTTAAATTAATCAAAATACTTCTTATTCACAAATTATAATCACTTCCAAACATGCTCGAAATATACAGTTGGTAAATTGATGAACAGTACAAGTTCCATACGTGGTTAATAGTTCATAGTGGCGTGGGGTAGCAGCTAGTTAAAAGTATCAAAGAGCCATGGCAATACTGTAATGCTAAAAAGATACCACAGTGATAATGTGCAGTGGTCTATATGAGAAGGACCATGCACTTTGAAATCAGGTGCTAAGAATTTTTTGGTGGGCCTCTTGATTTCCTCATTTCTTGTGAATGCTATCACGCGTGACTTCTTGCGAGAGATATATGCGCTCTAGCTCTATTTATCGAGTTAATGGTCATTATTTTGAAAAATATATGATTAAAAATATGTATGAGAATTGAAATAATAGTTGTCATACAAGACTTAAAGGAGAAAAACAATGTTTTAATTAGTGATTTTTAGGAGAATATGTGGTTAAAAAGTAAGAATTTTTTTTTTCCGTTACATAGAAAATATTTTATTGTGTGAATGTGTAATTGAAAATTAGTGTAGAAAAAAAGAATTTTCAAATAATGATAATCAAATAGGTACATAATATGATGTCCCTAGAATGTGTGCTGTCTAATTAAGTAAATATATTTTTGAAGGAAATTGGTGTCTAATTAAAGCTCAAAACTAAGGGAAGATCATAACTATCAAATAGAAAAGAAGCTCAACTTTTTATCTTTAAATGTGATAGTTTGTAAGAAAACGTTTCTTGTACATAATATTTTACATAATGAAGATGTGTCAAAATTTAAGTGGAAAAATTATACGATTGATGAGATTTTGATCCAATTAAATCTCATCACATTATATATTAATAAATCATTATGTAAATTTTTATGTATATTTGTTTAATTAAATCTCATCACATTATATATTGATAAACCATTATGTAAATTGTTGTGTATATTTGTTTACTCTAACACTGATTAAATGTGAGCAACATACTTATATTTATTGAAAGGATAATGTTATCTAGTATCAATGGTATTGAACACAAGTTTATTTGTCAGCATATTCTAGATCATATTAAATAAGCTACAATTCTTTGTATTAAATTAAATTTGTAATTTAATGTTACTAGTGCTATCACCTAGAATGCTGTTAAACATCAATGGTACTAAATAGCATTACAGTTGATGTTACCAAAATTCGTACCTAATTAATCTTGAACTTGAGGGCAAGGAATGAGCACAAACAGAATCCCCTTGATGACTGCAAACATGTAGAATTAAGTCTCCGGTTCTTGAAACAAAGGCGTTGAGATGTGTCTTCGTCGTCCATTCAATATTTAAGTTTGAGAGAGAATTTATGCGTAGGGTTGTGAACTGGAAATTATGTAAAAGTGTACCTAAATGATAAACCTTGATTCTGTATTTATAAAATGTTGGTGGTTGGATCCTTTAAGGATTAAACCACTTGGAATCCTTATCCTTATAACATAAAGTTATTGAGTTTTACTAAAATTGCCTCTTGGAGTTTGACTTGGATTGTAAGATATTGGATATTTGGATAAGGATGAATGTAGAGAATTTGAGTTATGTGATGACTAAAACTTCTAAAAGGTACGAGATAAGGGCATGAAAAATAGTATCACCAATATTAGGCCAGATCCTACTCAGGCCCGACTAGTAGGGACATGTCTGGCCACTTTTATGAGGAATTGGGTACGACTATTCGAGGATAGTAGTTCGGGCTACGTATTCTGTGCACATCACAGGCCCCCGTGCATCCAAATCATAGTTTGTGAATCAGTGGACGAGCTTGCGAAATGAGGTGCAAAGAATTTTGAGCATCTCGAGCCTGAGCACCGCCTTTAATCATGGTGCACATGTGAGTGAGTGACACGTGGATGCCACGTGTAGGGTTGAATGTAGGTCGCTGGATGGATACCACGTAGCTTAAAGCCAAGAGCTAGGATCTGACGACCTTTGGCCTTCTCTATAGCATATAAATATCTCATTTTCACCTTCATTTTTCACATTTTACCTCCCAACTCTCTGTAGAAAAGTTGTTCGTGCTCAGGCTTTTAGTGGGTTTGTGGACGATCGATCTTTAAGGTAAGTGCTTGATACTTTGAGAGTATTCTAATTTTAATAATCAAATGACGAGCAATAGTGAAAGTGGAAGCAATTCTTCGGGGGGTCAAGCTCGAGCAATCATGAGGATTTAGTGTTGTCTCTTATACCCCATGGTCGAGCCTGTTAGTGCTCATCCTCGAAAAGAAGTGATCATTACCTTTCCCGAGCTCCCCACCATCTATAAAGAATATAAAATTATAGAGGTAGTTATGCAGTATGGGTAATGCCAAGGTGTGACATTAGGGCCCTCGAACCTGGTGATAGAGTGGTCGATGCTTGAGATGGAGATATGACCCTTTTTAGGGATTCCCTTAAAGGAGGTATGAGGTGGGCCCTTCATCCGTTCTTTATCGAATTTCTGATTACATTTTATGCGTAGAGTTGTGAACTGAAAATTAAGTAAAAGTGTACATGAGTGATGAACCTTGATTCTGTATTTATAGAGGTTGGTGGTTGGATCCTTTAAAGATTAAACCACCTGGAATCATTATCCTTATCACATAAAGTGATTGAGTTTTACTAAAACTACCTCTTGCTGTTTGATTTGAACTGTAAGATGTTGGATATTTGGATAAGGATGAATGTAGAGAATCCAAAAATTCTAAAAGGCACGAAATAAGGGCATGAAGAATAGTATCACCAATATTAGGTTCGATCTTACCAAGACCAGACCACCAATCCCGACCACTCTTATGAGGAATTGGGGGTACGATTGTTCTGGGACGTTAGCTCAGGCCACGTCTACTCTGCACATCAAGTATAATTGATAAATTTTCGTTTGTTCAACTTTTGATCTTATTCATTGGAAAGTCGTCGTTAGCTATAAATTTATGATACATGATTTTATAATTACAGAAATTAGATAATTTTAAAACAATGTGCATGTAGATCGCTCTATGTAATTTATTTTTTCGTAAAGCTCTATATAATTACTAATTTTACTAGCGACTTGCCCTTTATAAAATCCACTTAAAAATAGAAAAAGAAATATTAAAATGGAAAGGGAGGAGTTTTTATGGATTCTTTTCTAAGAAAAATTTACAATATTATACCTCTGTACTCTACTCTATTTTGTGAGAATTCTGTGCTTTCCTCAACAAACTTGGCCAACAATTTCCCTTTTTTTTTTTTCCGTACAAAAAAAAAGTATCACGGAATTAGCTTATCTGCCGTTTTAAGTTGGTTGAGTCTTTCATCACAAACTCTAAAAATAGTGAAAATATGACGCATCTCCAGTTCTATATTTAGGAAAACAACAGTTTTATTGGTCCATTACCCACGTGAATGGCACAGGGGCAGGTCAAATGATTTTCACGCGTTGCTATAGAATTTGAGTTCATGCACTCGTAAAGAAACGTCGATATTGAGATATTGAGATACACGCACATATTAAACTATCTATTATCGCATCTAAAGTACAGCAAATTCGTGATCCACAATCGAGCAATTGAGAATTCAAATGTCAATATTGGTTGGAGGAACAGTGTGGGGGACTTACTCAAAAGCAGAAAGTGTGGGTAGTTAAAGTAAAATCGATGCTTTAGGTAACTCTTCCTTATATTCAACCACTTCCGAAAGTAAAACTATAATTTTTTTTTAATTAAAACCACATGTGATGGGGTGATTTATTAATGTCAACTCATATTATTCAATACCCTAGTTTGAAATCAAGACTTAGAGCTTGAAATTTGTGTCTCGCCATAACTTTGTGATGAATATGACTTGCATCAACATTGAGATATGAATTAAGTTTGGCAAGATAATCTATTTTCTCCTAACTTTCTAAACATTCTTGAACCTTTTCACTCTAACTTGTAAAAGATGAAAAATGAAATGGGAATGCCAAAACAAGGAGGGGTCGGCCATCATGTTTTTTATAGGTAAAAGTTCAAAACTTTATCACGGTGAAAAGTGTAATAAAAAAAGTTTTTAACTCCTCTCACCATTTTGTAGAAATTAAAAATGAATAGTTTTATCATACATCTTATGACCGTGAGGTAATGACATGACTAGGATTTGACGAATAATTTCTAACATGGAGACGTGGAAAACATCTTGAATTATTGTTAAATTTGGAGGTAGAGCTAATTTATAAGCTCCATTTCTCACTTTTTCATTGAGGACATATAAATCTTGGTCGGAACTCTTCTTTCTTGCCTAAATATTGAATCCGCCCATTGGTGCTATTTTCAAAAAACTTTGTGCTCTTGCGTTGCGATTGAACTCAACATCATCAATTAGATATACGATATGACTGTGTCCTGATTTATCACAGTAAATCTTTGCATCCTTAAATCAACGATTGTGTTTTGCACTAAAAAAATTACAGTTGGGCTTTTACTCTATATAACTTAAATCGACAATCATGTATTAAACGTTTAGTTCAACGTGTAAGATCAGATAGAATAATTAATCGTATTCGGCGTTTGATGCAAAATACATAAAATAATTTAGAGAGTTTATCTTCCTTTAATCAGTCAGATTAAAATAATAAGCTCTATGAGATGGTTTAAAATGAACTATTGATTTGCCATGTCATGAGTAAGAGGAAAATTTTAGTTGAATTGAAATACGTAGCTTATTAGCCTTTGTTGGCCTTCAATTCTTAAAATTATTATTTTTTAATTCATTTCTACCACAAATTTTATGGGAATTCACAAATTTTATCAATTTTTTAATCACACATTTTATCAACTTTTATCAAAATCTAAAAAAATCAAATATTTATCAAAATCAAACAGGGGCTTAGTAAGTAACTTTTTATACGAGTAAAACTACTTATATAATTTTTAAAAATACATATAAGTATCAATTTACTCATAAGTAAATACGAAAGTTTCAAAATATATAATTTTTAAGAGATACTTTTAAGAAATAAATTTTTGAATTAAAAGAAAAAGAATAATAAGTTATCGAAATATGTTGTACATAATAAGTAAATACATAATTTCTAAAGTAAAATAAGGTTTTTTTATATAATCAAAGATAGAAATTACTTATTTCAACACAAATGTAGCTTTAAAATAAGTAGTTTCCTTCAAGTAAGAGAAAGAATGTGCCAAAAATATATTTATAGAAAAATGGTGCTTAAAAGTAAAAATAATTTTTTAAACGCGAGACAAAATTTTTGTCAATAATTACACATTTTTCTAATATTTAGTAACATCAAATACTAAATTGAAACGATACACTATAATCCACCTTAATGAATACGAACCTATATGTTGTACCTAAAGCATTCTACAAGATAAAGTCATTATATTAAATTATAAATGTATTTTGTGTATACTGTATATTTTTTGTCGGGAAAAATATTATACGAGGTCTCCAATCTATACTATTTTTGTTATTTTAATCTTAATATTATAGATCGAGAATTTTTAATCACACTTTAAATGCATCAATGGTCCGGTTTCACAAATTACTCTTAAAATGACACTTGGTGTACGTCTTATTTTTTTCAAATTCATAAAGGTACACAAATAATTTGAATAAAAATAAACAAAAAACGAAATAGCTTCAACTCCTTCCCCACCACCCATCTCCCAACTTAATTTTGAACCACTAGTCAACTTTTTATGTTGAAACTTTTTTGAATCTCCACATGTGCATGATGTTCAAGTATATCTCTTTAGAACATAACATATGCACATAAATGTAATTTCATATTATTATTTTCAGCCATCTTAATTACGGTCGATTTGACATGATTTTTACTTTTACTTTTATTTTAGATTTTGAAAAAAAAAAACCATCTTTATTTTTATCTGAAAACTAAGTTTTAAAAGAGATTTTTATTCCAAAAATGCTCTTAAAGAAAACTATATTGGATTTGCTTCTTCCGAGAGCTCTTCTAACTAAAAGAAGTGCTTTAATAAAATTAATCAAACGAATCCAAAAACAACTTTAATTTTTGTATCAAAAACTCTTTTTGACTTTTTAAAAACCATGCCCAATGACCCTTAAAATCTCTTTGATATGATTTTGCTTCTTGTAGAAGACTTTCTTGAGAAAATTACTTTAATTAATTTGTGAAAAATATTTTTTTAAAAGAATTTTCTTTTTTGAAAGTGTTTTTTAATTAAATAAAGTTATATTGAGATAGCTTTAGCTAAAAGGTCTTCTAATTAGAATAATATTTTTATAAAATTATTCAAACGTGTATAAAAACAACTTTTAAATCTCAAAAATTCATTTTAACTTCTCAAAATATATCCTTAATTTTATTTTATTTTTACTTAAATAAAGTCAAATTAAAGAGAAAAGTGGGTTTGGGGCCGAGAGGCAAAGGACTAGGACCAATGAAACGTCACAGTGACACCTCCTATACCCACATACTGGTCCGCCACCACGTGGTTTTGCCACGTTTAGGGAATTCCTTTGTCACCTTGGTTCCCCGTCCTAACAAGCACGTCAATTCTTTGGCCCTTACCACTCTCTTTTTTTTCTAATCTAACTTTTCCCACAACAAAGTATATGCTCAAGCAAATATTTAAACAAATAAAATTACTTTTCAAAGAAGTAGGTCGAATGGCAAATCAAGTTCTCGAGTTTCATTGTGCCTATTTAAGAAAATTTGTGGGCGTGCAAATGTTTAAAGGAAAATAAAATTAGTTTATATGTAAAGAGTTACGTTGTCTGTAAAATTGAGGTGAATGAATCATTTTGTCTTTATTAGGTTAAACTTTATTGATAAAGTTGTTCAACAACATAGCTACGTAATTATTTCATTAAAAAGATAGTTTATTCAAATATTATGATCCAAACATGGTATAATGGGTTAGGAAAAATGAAATCAATAAATTTCTCATGCTAATGAAAGTTAAATAACCGAAACTATCTTGTTAATGTATGAAGCTATAATAGCAAATGTTTGACTATTCCTAAAGTACTTGTCTATAAGAAGTAAAAGTAAGTGACTTCCAAGGACAAATGAATAATTATTAGGGAAAATTATAGTCAGGGTCTTCGAACTTAAAGAAATATGATACTTAGGTCCCAATTCAATTCTTCATAATTTATGCCTTTCCAAACTTTTAATTTAGGAGTGTGTGAATCTTAACTAAGTGAAATTCATTAATTTATCATAAAAATTATATCGGGTTCTAGATACTTTATTCCGTGAAGGTTAGAGATCCAACTCGAAATTTTATAAATTAAAAAAATAACCAATTCAAATATACTTAAGAGAGCCCATTTGGCAATGATTTTGAAATGTCAAAGCTTCTATGGTGAAGCAGCTATTTTTGCACGTGTTTAAATAATTTTTTTAAAGTATATTGTTTGATTAGAAAAGTTTTTAAGTGAAGTAAATCGAACGTAAATTATTCATGAACTCTTCTATAAAAAGCAAAACGAAAAGTACACATCCTTACAAATTTATAAACTAAGTCAAAACCGCACGTCCTACTAAAGCAAAAGATAAACAAACGGCTTTAATTAATTAATGATCTAACCAATTTTTTTTTCAATTAACTTTCTTGGATTAGTCGCCATTGCATGTCTGCACATGCTTGTTTAGCTTCATAAGTAATGATTGTACGAGTCAAGTTAATGAATTGTAATGTTGCTTAGTAGCCAAGGAAGTTGACAAGTGCCGATTTTGGCTAACTCTGTCACTAACTCTGTTCATAGCATTACTCTAAATAAAATAATAACATTAACATAAGACTTGGATTATTTATATAATTCAACCAACCTCCAAGGTTTAATCAACTCGTGTCTGATGTTCCCAGCGGCCCAGGTCCAGGTCCAGGTCCAGGCTAGAGGATTAATAGCCTGCACGGCACAATGCCTTATCCTCTTATCCCGTTTTCAGTAGTGAATGGTCAATTTTCACTGCTACTGATTAAGAAAGCCCTTTAGGTATATTCATTGTTGTTTAACCCATGGTGATTCAATCATGCTGCACATATTCAAATACATGATAAAAAAATAAGACACGTATCGATATATGATTAAACAATTTTTAAAAAAGAAAAAAACAAACACCGAAACAAATATTATCAAATCAATATATCCATCATTTTCATGTCTTTGGGCATGCAATTAACATTATTCATGGTGATTATGGTATGGTTCACAATCTTATTATTTAATAAAATTGAAGCGATCGGATTTACAAGTAAACCTCCACTCAAAGTTGGATGACATACAATGTATTTTACCCACTTTTGTTCATTTATTATTATTTACATATTTGTACGATCATAATTCATAATCAACAATCATGTTACAAATATATAATTTTTTGACCGAAAATCTTTACAAGTAAAACACGGCGCAACATCATTGGAAGATAGAGAAAAAAACAAAAAAAAATCTAATCACATTTTTTCACGTCAGCATCAATACATATTCTGTTAAATTTTTTCCGTACTTGAGGTTTTATTCCATAATCAAATAAAAAATCTGACATATTTTGTTTATTTTTGTATAACCCTAAAAGTTGACCCGTTTGCTTTTACAAATGAATAATGATGTTTGAACAGACTTACATACATGTAAAAATTTTGACAGACTGATTTGGCAACACTTATTTGAATGTTTGTTTTTTTATTTTTCAAATTATTCAATCATCTGTCGATAAGTATCTTCCCTATTTTTTAAGTGTAATAATTGTTCACAAATATGGTATGGTTAGGGTGGAGGAGCACTTAGGGGTGCCATTAGAATTAACGTACAACCTATTATTTTTCCTTTAGCTGGCTAGTGGTTTGACATGACAGTACTTGGCAGTGCTGCTCCTGTTGTACAATTACAAACAGGTTGGAGTTATCTGATCTGACTACAGAAATCAATACCATAAAGTTTTGCTGATCAGATAGCGGCCTTTAGGGTTTGTTTAGGAGAAACTATTTGAAAAAAAAAAAAAAAACATTTTTTTTAAAAATGTATAATTAAAAAATAGCAAAATGAATCATTGTAAAATTATTTTATTAAAAAAAATACATAATATAAAACAATTTCAAATAAATTGTACCAAACAAATCCAGTTATGCAAGGAGAATGTTGAAGGATGTATTAAATTGAAAGAGACAAATACTTTCCTAGTTTACATATATGCTTACAGTATTTACCCCTTAAACAAAATCATCATGACAAATATTCACGTTGTAATAACTTGGGTCAATATTTTTAGAGGGATGCTACATGTACAAGAGGGAGGTGGTTTGGTTGACAATCACTCACACATGGGATCGGTGGATGAATAATTTTTTTTTACAATCACAACGAACCTCTCGTGTCAATTTCTTTCGTACAAATAGAAAAGCCCATATTTCTAATAACTATAACAAGCAACTCGAAAACCTTTAACGGAAACTAAATTTTACTTTGAATAACCCGTTAAATCTATATCTAGGGATGAATTCACGACTGAACTAAAATATTTTTTAAGTTGGATTAAAATATATATATATATATATATATATATATATATATATATATCTTTTCTGTCAAAATCTGAATATATATATATTTAATACA
>CAIGRN010097711.1:0-16508 GCA_903798345.1 Fraxinus anomala
CCTCGGGAGTCAAACCTGCGATCCGTGAAACCAGGACTGGACAAATTAATCAGAGGGGTCGGTTCTGGGCTGGTCTGCCCATTTTGACACCTCTAGTCCTGGAGGTTCTACCAATGTAATGAGTTTGGTAGATTTATTTTAAGATGATTGTGTGTGTGGAAGTGGCCCCTTAGCTGTGCTAGATCCGGCCTACGGCCATAGGCAGGCTGGTCCAAACTGGCCCGCCACTTTGACACCTCTGATCCTGGTGGTTCTACCAATATAAGGAGTTTGCTAGATTTGTTGTAGGATGGTACTATGTGTGGAAGTGGCATCAAGGGGGATATCAAAGTGTTCAGCTTGAGAAGCTTGTATGCCCAGAAATTATGACATTCGATCTGTAAATAGAGGTGGGGCTTAGGTGCTATAACATACATATCTTTTGGGTTGTACACAAAGTGTGCATGTTGGTTGCAAACAGCTCATGTTTCTGGCCCTCAATGACCAATGGCTTTGGCATGTACGGTACTTACTGTCAAATATATTCAATGATATTCAATAAGACTCGATGCCCTCTATGTGGGAGATTCTCTCATTATATCGAATCAAAATCATAACTAAATATGGTAAAAGCAAACTATCTATATATGGTACAATTTTAATGATAATATAATCGTAATTTTCGACGATCCCGTAATCTTATTCAATCTCATTGACATTTCCCTCAAATTGATGTTGGTAAAAGCAACAATTTGCAATCATGAACTGGCGATAGTGACAATATTTGTGCCCACGAAGTAGAAATCCAAATTGGAGCAATCGTCTACACAAATTAGTGACGACGAGAGACCAAGAACAACAAATAGTGTAGTAACCAACAAAGAACACTCCAAAGATACTCCAGAAAACTCACACTCCCTAAGAAGAATTTCCAAAAGAAATTCACGAAGTGTGGCGACACACAGTGAGTTCTATCTGTTGGGAGAACTTAGTCGAACACATAATTCGGGTTCCGACAAAAGCTCTAATGCCAAAACACCGGCCAAAACTTCAGATACTGCAGGTGGAAGAAATCTCACAAAATAGCCTACACAAAAAATTCAAAGATGTGATCCCCTTCTGAGAATCCGAAACCATCCAAGGGTGATCTTCCTTCGAGAATCTAAAACTCTAGCTCATCATCCGAGCAACCAAAACTCAACGATGTGCACCCCCATGTCCCTATTTCTCTCCTCCTTAACCAAAAAAGGATTTTTTTGAAGCAGCATCTTTGCAAACCCAAAATAACAAACCCAAAATTCCATAACCTAAAGCTACAACAAACCTCAAAAACTAAAATAATAGCCCATTACCTTATTAAACTACATCCTATAAATCATACCCATTATATAAATCCGGCCCATCTGTATAACCACACAATACAAATATATCCACAGGCCCAATAACCTAAACCCAATCGATAAACCGGTCTAACTCATTATCAATAACCAAGTCCAACTCCTTATCTTCTCCACAAACGAAGACACAATGGTCGTCACCACCTCTTCAGACGCCGACAAACCACGGACCAGTTAAGACTATTGTTGGCAAGTCACGTCAGTTCTGATCTTTCCCCAACTACTTAGCATCCCCACGCAAATCGACTTTATCATCTTCGAAATCCTACCCAACCTCGTCACCCGTTCCGCTCCATCTCGAGTCAGTAGAGCTCCAACAGTACCAAACTTGTCACCGCCCTATTCAGCCCACCAGCGTCGTCATCTCTGATATTTCTCGATAACAAACCACCCACGCAGGCAGTCCAAATTGCTGCAATCGCGATCTCCACCACACCATCCAACAAAGCACCGTCGACAGTCTTCCACTGCCAAGCACCATTTAATCCCCTCTGAGCATCTACCGTACACCTTTGCCTCTCACATCCAAAACCGTAAAAGAAATAACCCACATATTACTGCCTCATATTTGATTTCTACCTCGGTTGCTTTGGCTGTTCCACCTCTGCCCATTGTTGAGATGGCTCCCAATGATGCAATAACGGAGGAAGAAAGAGAGAAATCACTCTAAAGATGGATTGAGTTTTAATCCATATGATGTTCGAGCACTAAGAATTTAATGAAAATTAAAATAAAGAGAAAGAAGACTGGACATGAGGAGCAAAAAAGCTCCTCCCGCCATGAGAAAACCCAACCAAGAAAACAAGAGAAGAATTCTAAGAAATAGGCTCTGATACCATGTCAAATATATTCAATGATATTCAATGAGACTCGATGCCCCTCTATGTGAGATTCTCTCATTATATAGAACCAAAATTATATATGGTACAATTTTAATGATAACTCCGTAATCTTATTCAATCTCATGACACTTACAAGGTGTCTAGAGTTTAGGTACCAATTTCTTTGTCATTTTAAGTCATAATGAACTGGTTTATGTAAGATTACTGCAGTTAGCCTAATATATTATTTTTTTGGTAGAAAATGATTTCCCACTTTTGTTTTCAAGAGACCATTTTAACAGAATTGTCCAAGTTCTGTTAAATTGCCTCTTATCAAGGTATTTGTGTTTTAATGCTATTTCTTTATGTTTCTTAATTCTTGATGATTTTAATTTGTTCTTATTACACTGTTCATTTTCAGACACCGAAGACTTGCGTGTGGCTTAACACTTCTGATGGTGCAATACAACAAGTGGAACGAGAGGTTGCCATGTGTAGTCCTTTCTTATGGAATGAAATAATCTCAGGCGTGGGATCTTCTGAGAATTGCCCGATCTCCCTTCCTTCAAACGTTAATGCTCCCGTGCTTAGCTTGATTCTTGACTACTGCCGTTTTCATCAAGTGCCTGGACGCTCGAACAAGGTTTCTACATGTTACAGAATATTACCTTTTTGCAACTGTTTGTTTCTTTTCTTGTCTTGATTAATAGCATGTTTGGGAAGTGATTACTAGTCAAACATACTTTTTATCCACACATTTCGTAGGATCCACAACTTGTAATCACTTAAATTTTAATTTAATTAATTACCACACATGCACTAAGTTTTTCATTATCCTAACTAAAACTTGAAGTATGCCAATAGTGGTTAAGAAAATGCTGAAATGAGCCTCTTTTGTATTTGCGTTAGGTGTCACAGGAAATAAATATTAGTTTTTGTTCTTCTTTGATGTAGGAGAAGAAGTCATTTAATGAGAAGTTCCTTTCAATTGATGCTAAAAGCCTCTGTGAGTTGACTAGTGCTGCTAACAGGTTGCAACTTAGTAATTTGGTTTCTCTCACCGGTCGTGCAATTGCACGGGAGATTAACGGGATGAATGCAGTAGAGATACGGGAGTTATTACATCTGCCCGATGATCTCACAGAGGTGTCTTGTCCTTTCTAGCAGGGCAAATGCTTAATGTCCTTTTTTATTTTGGGGGGAGGAATACATGTTCTTTCACATTAGGTTTCTTATTATGACTAATCTCATTGATTTAGGAAGAAAAATTCGCCCCTATCAGAGACACAATGGGTAATCAAAGGTTGCGGCTTTGGAATAGATTGCAGGCTAAAAAGAGGGAAGATTTGAAGGGAAGAGAAAGAGTAAAGGTGCTCAAAGCATTATTGCCTGTATTGTTTTCTAATTTTCCATTTTCCAGATTCAGAAGTTGCTTTTAGGTAGTGGTTATTCTCACAATCAAGTTGAAACTGAGGCAATTGGTCTTCAATGTATTCTGCAGACTGTTGAGGTTGAAGAGCGTGTGGATGACCGTTCAGTTGATGAGCTCTTGTCATTTATTAATGGCGGTGATGGAGGTATTTATTGCTTCTCTGTTTCTTCCTTTCATTTTTTTGTTTCTTCTGTACTGGATTCGATGTTGATATCATAAAGATTCGTCATCTTGGGAGAAATTACGAAAATATGTTACAATTCTAAAACTGAAGAACAATTTTGTTCTGCTGTTGGTTTTTTGACAAATGATGTGCAGTTAGTTACATGTTCATTAGGATTTTTGGTAGAGATAATTTGTATCTTACGTTGTTGAAGATAAATTGTGATTTTGCAGCCTTGAATAGGCCTTTGGTTGGTGGAAAATTGTGTGTAATTTGGCAACTTATAATTACATGGAAATAATTATAAAATTACTTCGTAGATTCAAAATGTAATATTATAAACATAGTGAAGATGTAGACCCCCTGATTGCCTTCATATGCTCTGGACTGGAGTAATTATCATACACAATTTGAGATATTAAGTTCTGAAAGCTCATTCTAGAGAAGGATAATAATTGAGATCTAAGCAAAAAATTAGGGTGTGTTTGAGCCACAGTATTTTGGAATAGTAGTCGATGAAAAATATGTGGTTAAAAAAGAAGGAAAATTTATTGATGTGATGGAAAATATTATTTTATTGAAGAATGCGTGGTTGAAAATGAGTAGAAGAATGAGAATTAAAAAATAATGTGGCTCAAACAGGGGCTTAGTTTATTCAACTGTATGTGTAAATTTCATATATTTCATTTCCTTTCTTTTTTCTTTTTAATTTCTTTTATTTTATATATTCATTATTATTATTAAGGGTTTGTTTGAGCCCCATTTTTTAGGTGAATAGATGTTGTATTAGTGATTTTTTTGGAAAATGTATGATTAAGAAGTAGGGAAAAAATTTTGTTTTACATGTAAAAATATTTTATTGGGAGAATGTGTGTTTGAAAAAGAGTTTGGGGAAAAATGAGTGTTTGAAAAATGGGACTCAAACATGGGCTAATTTTCTGTAGGGTGCGTTTCTGTTATCTTATTGTTCTTTAAAAGTTTCTTATTTGTTTACATTAAAATTAAGGGTACTACATTTAATAAATATTATCAGTTTATAATTTTTTGACTGTTATTATGAATTTATATGGCATCCCTGATCTATTTTTTTACTGGTTCTCTGAGTACGACATTGCTTCTATTCTGCTTGTGTGTAATTAAATTTCAGAAGTTAATGCTGTTGAAACTCAAGCTATGTAGTACTTTCCCTACCTTCTGTCCTCTTTTCTACAATCTTCATTTATTTTATTTTTGATGGATACTTGTCCATATGAATGGGTTTATGGTTGCAGATTCCAAGGGGACTGGAATGTCTAAAAATAAAAAGAAAAACCGTAGAAGGAAAGACCATCAAAAGACTTCTTCAAATTGCATTCGTACTGCAAACAGCAGCTCTTCTTTGAGAAATGCTACAGATATACATAAGGTTGAGATTGATTTCTTTTTCTCGATTTATTTGCTTCTAGGATTTTAATAAACTTATTAGCAGTTGGTCCATTGGCGTGGCATTACCAGCTGTCCAGTCCCCCTTCTCCTGCCATAGAGATACATATGCACTGTGCATGTTTACGTTCATGCAACACTCACATGGACAGAGGTTGGATTGACAACATTTTGTGTTGCAGGAATCAAGTGAGATTGATTCGGCAGGTAACAATGCTATTTTTCATGGAAATTGTCAGTCTGGCCTTGGTAACTCAACAAATTTTCTGGATGCACCTGAAGACGGGTTTGATGATTGTGATTTAGACCCTGCAATGAAAGGAATTATTGATAGGTGAGTTTGACAGTTTTTCGAGTACTTATCTCCTGGCCGTGTTTTTTCTTAAGAAGTGCTGAAGTTTGAATTTATAAGAATCAAAACAAATAATTTGTTTCTTGTTTGGAATCCCGTTGGCAACAATCAGTTATAATTATTTCATCTCATCCTATGTCATTACTGCTCATTATTGTATGAATTGGTTCTTCAGTTGCATATGCCCATTATGTTAGGTTTATGGTTAAATAACTAATCAGTTCTCAGAACAAGTTGTTTCTTTGGTTTGATATCCTCTCTATGGAATTTGAAAAGTAAATTCAGGTTGATCTCTTCAAATAATTGTCAGAAACCGTAGGTTATTGAATCAACTTGTACTGGTTTGGCCCTCCATATATGATGATATGATTAACATGGAAGGAAGAAAACAAGGCTCAGGCTCTACTTAAGTTATGTCAAATGCAGAAATTCACGTATGTATGGTCTCGTGAGGGTGTTTGGACATAATCCTTAGTTCTGCTCGGATAAAGTTATGCAATTTTTGGTATAGTCATTGATGTTAACAGTGATGGGCCACTATATGTTGATAACATGCTTGTATATAGTGGCTCTAACATAACTAGACACTTTTTGAATTTCATGCTTTACCTTATTGAAATTGCTCGCTTCTTTCACTTCCCCAAACTTTATCCTTCTTAGCGATAGTCAACAGTGACGTCTATCTAAATTTTACTAAAGGCAAATCATATCATTGGATCTTTGGTTTTAAAATTTGCTAGTTCAATATATTTACGGTGGTTAAGTTACGAAAGGCGAGGCCAAAGACAGAAAACGAGAGACTAATCCACCTGTTCAGACAAACAGGTCCAAGGTTGTGATACATAGTAAACAGAACAAAAATCATTCCCATCATTTACAACCTACTTAACAACAAAATTCTCCTGGGGTGAGTGAGAGATTCAATCTGGAGATGAAGCCTTCAGAGTTAAATATTCCAATAAAGCTGGGAAATAAAAGTGGAGGGGATGAAGCCTTAGAACTTGAATATTTGAACACCCCCCCACCCCCACCCCCTTTCTCTCTCAAGCTCATGAGAATATGAATTAACTCAACTTGCTCATTAAGGACTCAAAAGTAGGTTTAGGAAGTCCTTTTGTGAGTATGAGAGCACGTTGATCCTTTGCGGGACATGTAAATAAGGCCATTTCTAACTTCTCTTTAATAAAATGTCGGCCAACCTTTACATGTATATTTTTGTCACATGCTCGGGTTGTGGACCATGTTTATAGATTCCTTATTTTCACGATATAGTCTCATAGAGGCTACATTATGTACTTTCAATTTCTCTTGAAGTTTTTTTAGCCACAAAGTTTACGCACCTTGAACTCTGAAATCAGCTTACTATTACTTGCTTCTTAATTCCCTAGTTACAAGATTACCAACCAAAGTATACAAATCCGAAGTTGACAGTTCACCAATGGAACTGTCCATTTTGCATCTCTATAAGACCCTACTCATAGTTGCTCAATTCTTTTAAACAGCCTTTCTTGGGAGTCTTCTTTCAAATGCCTCAAAATCTTCTACACTACCTCCATGTGTTCTCATATGTGGAATAGGTTGGCACAAAAACAACTGTAAAGGCTTAAACCATGGTTTGAAAAAGACGTGACTGAGGCTTGCCCCAGTATGAGGCGGTGTCAAAAAGTACTAAAGTGCGGATTTTTTAGGTTAAAATAAAGCTTACACCTTTAGTGATTGAGGCATAAACCTTAAGGCGCATGCCTCAAAGGGAGAGCTGTGTGCCTCTCCTTAGTTATCTTGGAAACCGCTTTTTCTTTGAAGTTCTCATATTTTATTAGTTGATTCATTGGAAACACACTACATATTAATTAACTTTGGAAATCTATTATGTTTATTAAGAATTACCTATTTCAATTGATTATTTGCCCATAAATTATCATTGGAACCCATTATATATCAAAACCTAATTTAATTTCTTTGATCATCTATTATTATGCCATAGATAAAAATATGTTATAATTTTAAACATACAACACACAAACAAAACACACAACACAACACTCACCTTATAACTTCATCAAGCCGACAATGATGGCATCACTCTGACGACTACAGTGACATCATCTTAGAACTTTAGCCCCGGTTTGACAGCTATTATTTGAAAACACTTTTTTCAACACACTCATTTTCAAACCACATTCGCACGATAAATATTCTGTACGTAAACTTAAAACTTTTTCCTACTTTTTAACTACACATTCTCCTAAAAATCACTATTCAAAACATTGTTTTTCCCAAATAATGACCATCAATCAAGGGCTTAAGTTATTCTATTGTTTTTGAGAATTTAACATTTATGTTCATTACCTGCTTATTTTTGTATTTTTTTTTAAAACTTTTTTACGGGTTCACGTTCTCGAAAGAAAAATGCCTAGTACCTGATTTCGCCTCACTTATGTGTGATAGCTTCTTGCATACGGCCAGGTATAAATTCTTAAAAGTGTACATTCGAAAAAGAAATAAAAATTATTCAAAAATCGCTCCTATCACCTTAATTTAATCGTATCATTTACTTCCTACTTAATATACAACATCACTCTCCATGTTAAAAAGAGAACGAGGATGTGAAGCTTTGAAATCGGAAATATACCAACAAATCTAGGAGATTATCACGGAGAAGAAACCTTAAAACCCAAATCTTGCAATAATAATAACCACTTAAGCTTTTCCTTAGTAAGTTGTGATGTCGGCTATATAAACTATCTTTCATAGTTAGCCTCTTTGCTTTACTTCTAGATCTACTAAAATATCTATGGTAAAAAGATTCTGAGCAACTACAAAACACCATCTTAGTTTTGGTTATCTTTCTTCTTTTAATGTTTTCCACCGAGGTTGTGTTATTCTTATGAACAAGAGTCTCCTTATATTTATACAAAACATGTCTCAACCACATAAATAGATTTTCTCTAAAAAAGCACATATTGCAACAATCCATATTAGATGGCTAAGGATTGATCATAGTCACAGTTACAAGAAATGTGGATGTAAGGGTACATATAGTTGTGTTTGATAGTACGAAGTTGCGGATTGTCCTTATTGACACAAACAGAAGCATGGAATGGGTAATTCTATTTCATTCATGTCAAAAGCATGGGTCACTTGAGGAAAAACCTTAATGGAGCTAATTAATTGGCATTTGGCGCAAATGAAACCGAAGCCAAAGGAAGACCTTGATTTGCAAATATATGATTGCCATAACAACATCCAACCTATGTGTTAACATAATACATGACTTAAATACTATCAAAATAGGCATGGTATTCATTGCAGTGATGAAAACATCAAATCTTAATGTGTTGAGTGTTGAAAAATTTCCAAAATAATGGGAACTTGATGAAATAATGACGAGTATTAAAGCAAATTAAGTCTAGAATCATTCTGTTTGCCTTACATTGGAAAAATAAAGGTTGAAATATCATATTATAAATAACAATAAGCGCTAGGCGTTTATCTTATAAGATGGGATAAAGGTCCAATCAAGGCACAAACTTGGAAAGTGCAAAGCACCATCTAAGTCATTTGCTAGTGGCACATTGTTGGCACACAAGCACTTCGTACACCTGTCATGGATTAGGTAATTTTGTCTAATCATTACGAGTAAGATCATTGGATTTTATATAATTGATTATATAATGCTACGTCTTGTTGCATGTAAACAAACATGACACGAAGATACGTTATTTTTTCAAAAAGTCTCAGACATGTCGGGTATATGTCAATTTAAATTATTTAAAATTTTAACTTTGGGTATTATACTTTTATTTTTAGTACTTTTTCTTATAGGACACAACATGCTAAATCGAACACTTTATTGAGAATGTCCCTAAAGTATTCCTCAAGTGTTAGAAATTATTAAAAAATAAAAAATCTAGGACAAGACATATGGCTTGTCGGACTCAAATTTTTTTCAAAATTAATTATTTGTCCCTCTATTAAATGTGTTAGTGATCGAGTGAATAGTTCTAGGAATGAGTGGATCGTATCGACTTGGAAAATGAAAGATTTGTACTATAGGTTTCATTACCTCTATGAAAAATAGGTAGGTATGAATATGTTAGATACATGTTACTCGATTGGTGAAATTGTATCTCTCCTCCAAAAGCATGTCTTTTTTATGACGCACAAGGAAAATATTTTGTTGCAAATGAACAAAATATTTTGGAATTGTCCATGATGGAGTGTGACATGACACGATACATGTTGGAATGGACACGCCGTTAGTAGGAGTGTTCATGCATCATATATGTTATGGATATTATTAATTTTGGAAGTAACTTTTAGTACACTTCAAATTTAAAATATAGTTTGTGAGCGATACTCAATCGAATAATTAGAATGGTTAGATCTTTTGGCTAAATGATCAAACGGTTGAGATTTAAATTTGAATTGGCGTGTCTATTATGATGACTTTCTCATTCGGCTCCTACTCACTGACTATTCACTCTTGGAATTGACTTTGTAAGTGCAAAATGTAGTTAATTAATAAAACAATATTTGGGCTTTACTGTACTCTGAGAAGCTCGAAACTCTTTTGCACGCCATAATCAGTATATGCAGAGGTGAATTTTGCTCAAGGAAAGCGACCTCGTATTTCATTCCGTGTTGGAATAGAACGTTTATTTATTACTTGTTATTAGTTAGTCATTAGACAAACGGGCCTTGATTTTCAGAAGTCAGACAGAATTATCTAACATTGAACACTTAATTTCAGTTTCTAATTCTTGTCCAGAATCAGCATGTGGCTTGCAGTGATCACGTTTAATGTGCCTGACCATGTATATCAAATATTCCTCCTCATTTAATGTAATG
Source organism: Fraxinus anomala (assembly GCA_903798345.1). NCBI lineage: Eukaryota > Viridiplantae > Streptophyta > Magnoliopsida > Lamiales > Oleaceae > Fraxinus > Fraxinus anomala. Next base: position 10,418 of record CAIGRN010097711.1, read on the forward strand.
GTAGCTGCCTTTGCTTTCCTCGTTTGCTTGAAATATTTTTTTTCCTAGTTTTGTACTAAATTATTATATGTTTAATGTTTTGGTTTAGAATTCTTTTTGTATTTTATCTGGTCAAATGAAACCTTTAATAGTTGAATTCTATCGTTGACCTCTTATATGTCTCTTTTGTTAGCCTCATGTTCCTCCATATAGTTAGCTAAAAGCATGAATATATATTAAAAAACAAGTGTTAACACTTGAAGTGAATTTAGCTAATAAATGCTCAATCCATCTTTCCCCTGCATCCTATGGCAGACAATAGGTACTACATAATGTTAGTAATTATAATCCCGTGGACTTCTAAAGATTTGAACTCTGTTGACCATCATTATGCCAAAATTGGATCAATTGCTTTTGTAAAGTTTCGGGGATTTGGTAGGAAGAAAAATAAGATTATTTATTTGAGGATTGCATTTTTCACTTTCAATGACGTTTTTCACTAGAATATCCAGAATTTTCCACAGACCAATATTGCATTTATTGTGTGATTGAGTGCTTATTTTGGCATATTTGTGAGCAAGTCTTCTGGAGCTTTGTTTGGGATGCTGCTTTTCCACGTCGAGCTAATGCCATCAACTGTTTATTGTTTCTTCTCTTTCTGATGGAGGAGAACTAGTCTCTCCTAGACTTTGTACTTTTTATATACTGTCGCTCTACTCCATGTCATTCTGTCCTTGCTAGGATGCACATTAATATATTTCTTCTTTTAAACTCTTTTGGTTATCTAGATCAGTTTTTAGGAGGAGGTTGTTTTCTTGTAAAGTTCAGCTACTGTTCGTTTCTTGTATATATGCTGAAGAGATATATGAAAGCGTTTTCCTCTTGAGTTCCATTTTTATGTGTAATATCTTATTTGTGCCTTCTTAGGAATCAATTTCATGATGCTCTCACGATTTTTGCGCAGTTAGCTTGTATTTGTTGTGAGCTCAAAAAAAAGGAATCCTTGTACTCTTAGTCTGACCTGTTCTGCTGCATTATATTAATTTTCTTAAAACATTCAGCTACTGTTATTTGTATATATGTATGCCCGAGAGATGTAGGAAGGTTTTCCTTGTGGGTTTTATTTGATACGTAATATCTTAATAAAGTGTTCTTAGGAATGAATTTTATGATGTTCTCGTGGTTTCGGCGCACTTAGCTTAGGTGTGTTGTGAGCTCACAAAAGGAATGCCTATGCTCTTATTCTGGTTTTCTCTGCTATATAGGAGTTTGAAAAAATAAAATTTACCTGCCTCCCAACCCAATAGCTAGTCAAGTTTAGCATTAGTTTCTTTTACAGATGCATTATACCTTCGAGTCTTTTTGTATGACAGTATATATTCCCTTATTTTATTGATCAGGGAAGTGGAAGATTTTGCTCGAATATTGGATTCAGATTGGCCTGAAAGAATGCAAGAGATTCTTTCCATGGGTCAAGAGAGAAGACCATTATCCTTGTGTATCAACAGAAATGGTTCATTGAGGAGATACACAAGTACGTCTGACTCTATTTTTATTTTTTTTACTCTTATTCTAGATTGTTTCCATTTATCTAAGAAAAGTTGGAAGGCTTAATTCATCTTACAATCTCCATATGTTTATTGTTTATATTATTTTTTTCCCACACGGCTGTCTCCTCGACCGATCATTGGCATTTTAGAACGATCAGATTTCTATTTTTATGGTTGGTTGGATTCATATCAAAGGTGGTTTTCACCAAAACACACCTGTTTCCTTGTAAATTCAAAAATACTGTTTAGATAATACTTTTTATATACTTACATGTTAGTAAATGTTGAACTATAGATATGAAAAATTAGAATTTATATATTTTCCGTAACTAGAGAAGATGATGAAATTTAGCATGATATTTTTTAGGAATGTAATTGCCCTTTGGCCTATCCACTTTATTTATGGTATTTGGAATTCAGTACTAGAATGTTGACATTTGGAGAAAGTAATCATTGAAATTGAATGAATCACAAAAACCGATGGTTTTGTCAACTCATCCAAACCATTCTCCTATGATTTCTAGAGCACTGTTTGGGAGTCGTTTTGATTTTTGGATTGGATTATTGAGAATTCTGCAGAGACTCAATGGCATTTGTTATCCCAAATGCAGGATTAGGCCAACATCAGAACTGATCGTGAATGCTTGTCAAGATCAAAGTGGACATCAAACAGATAAGTGTTGTTTAATCTGTTTGCACAGCTCGACTGATAATGGCCTCCCAATTTCCGGAAGAATTAGTAAAATGCATTGCGTGGATTCATTGGGAATTTTCTGGAACTGTTCTTAGAGATCCAGTGTTGACGTTTGAGGTTCTCATCTATCTCTACAGATATCATAACTAAACAAAAGTCTACTTTTATGGCATGGTTGTTATGGTGGATCGAGGAATACTTGATAGTATTAAGAAAGAAAAACGAAGTTCAAATCTTGTATATTATATTATCCTGATTTGTCTATAGTAGTACATATCAAACAAAATCTTAAGGTACAAACGTCAGCCAATTTTGTTGTTTGGGGTTGGGATGAGTTGAAAGGAATTCCCGGGCAATGAGATTTTGAAAGTTATTGAAGGCTTTTAATTGTAATCATAGACTGTTGATTGTAACTATTGTAAATATCAAGAATTCAAGATGTATATTTGATGGGCACAATTGGCATGAAAAATGAGCTTATTGATTTGTTACAAGGGGAATGCAACTTTGCTTAATCTCTTTTCTCTTTCTTTATAGCGCCTTTTTTATACCTTTCACTCAACATGAACAAGGAATGCGATATATTTATCCGTTTTCGTGTCCAATTTAGTCCAATTTAACGTATTAAATATCCTCTTGCCAGTAAAAGAGTAAATGCATGAGAATCTATGAACATTTCTCGATCTCCAATGATGTCTACTTGAACAAAGTGCAAATAGGTCAAGATCTTCACGTATCGTGTAGAAAAAACTTATTTGTTGTGTTTTCATCACCGCCACGTGACCCTAAGATACAATCGAAAAGAGTAGTCAAAACTCACAATTTCATCAAAATCACTCTTCAACTCAAACACAGTACCATGACATAGTCAAGCTTTGGCGAATATTGTACACTGGGGGTTGTGAGGCAACATGGTTTATTTTACGTACTAGCTATCCGAATCCAAGAGACTAGTACCAATTGAACTTGACCACATATGTTGTCATCTAATCTTTAAATAATTCGTGTTTGTTTGACCTCGATGTTCATTTATTGCTGGCCATGGATGGCATTGATGGTGGTGGCGTACATTACACTTGTAACATGAGTTACGAAAAAGTTTTAACATAGTATATTGCAATACAAATTTAATTAGGTTTTTTTTTTTTTAGTATTTTTGTGTAAACTTCCCAGTATTCTAGCCTGTGCTGTATACATGGGCCAACTGTTAATGGGCCCAGTTTCATAAGGCCACCTAAATAACCTCTATACATTTTCTGTTTATCAATGAAAACGTCGTCGTTGCGCCAATTCAAAGCGTATGTGAATGGACTGAGCATACAGATTACAGATTCCATCTCCGTAAACAAAAAAGAAGAAAAAGAATCTGCTCAACGGCCTAAATTTTTTTACTTGAGGCATTGGCGATTTCAGGTATCTATTTTCTTTAAGGATTTTAGTAATTCCTCAATTACTTTTTAGAATTCAGTTTATTGAGAGGTGAAATGTTGAAAATGAATTCAGTTTAATGCGTAAATGTTGTTTATTTTGTTGCCCTTATCTTTTTTCAGACTTATGTTGTGTTTTCATAATTTTAATTTAGCAAAATTTTCCGATTTTGATTTTTTTTTCCTTATTTATTTGAATTACTACTTTATTGTCACACATTCATATGGATTGAAAGGATTATAGATTTTTTTGTTTCTCTGTGTAGCTGCTGAAAGTGTGTTAAAAACAAACAAAATAAGTATATAAATGAAATTAAAATAGATTCAAGTAATAATTACTGCAAAATTGAAGATATGAACACTATATGAAATGAAACCAACTCTTATTTGACTCAGCTTCTCGTATTTATTTAAGGTGTGGGGGTTGGGGTTGAGGTTGAACTAAGTTTAAATCTTGTTGAATAAACTTGAAACTTTTTTCATAAAGCTTGAACTTTTGATCTAGCTAAAAGCCTCTCTCTGTGGAGCATCTTCCTACAACATTAATTAGAGTTTGCAAATTTAAGGTTTAACTTAGGATCATAATATTTGGAGGACACCTATAGAGAAACAAGATATACCCCCTATTTGAACCATATTAAAATTTTCATTCTCATTCTTGTACTCATTTTCAACCACACATTTTTCAATAAAATAATATTTTCATCAAATTAATAACTTTTCCTTATTTTTCAACCACACATTCTCCATCAATCTACTATCTCAAAATACATTCTTGCAAAATAATGTGGCTCAAACACACCCATAGATTGAAAATTATGGGGGTCAGGGCTAAAGAAACAATTCATTAATTGGTGTTGCATTGAATAATGTTGAAGTAGGTGAGAATTTATGATTTGACGCAGCAAGACCAATAAGTTGTGCTAATATTACTTGTAGACATGTTTGTTTTGCCATATTGTGGCGTATTTTTAGGGAGCACGATCATGAGTTGACACGACCCATCCCGAATCACCCAGTGAACCCGAAACATGACATGGGCAGATGATAGATGCTGATTATATGCATATCCACCACCAAGGTTGTATGAATTACTATTAAATATGCACCAATATGATGCTAATGAAAAAATAATAATGCAAGGGGCCCAAAATAATTACTTCGTACTTTATCAAATATATCATATCATGTGACTACCACTTTGAAATCATTAGGCTCCTCCAGCTATAAAGAACCAATTGCTGCCTGTAGGAAAAATCATGGAAAAAATATATGAGTTGATTGGTAAGTGAATAGAGAAGTTAAAAAATATTTATACTTTCTCATGTATAAATATTTATCAAAACCCAAGTTTACATAACTTAAACATATCACGATATAACATCAAATAATAATAATAATAATAATCAAGATGAGAATCATGCTTGTATTACTGGAAAATATAATCTCATAATCAAGATATAATCATCAACTGAAATCTATAACATCATCTCATCTCATCTCATCACATCAAATGTATCGGGAAATCTACCAAAAATGTAGCCTCTGACCGTAACTTGGTCATACGCGCATAGACTGCCCCTTGGACTAAGCACTCTCGACACTGGTCTGGCCCCTCAGTGAACGGAAGTGGGTCTCAAAGACCTCTCATAATCAATACTAGAACAAAGCCAAGTCCCCTCATTGAACTATATATACACCGTCAAGACCCCTTCATCTGCAGTTAAGACCCCTCAATGTAGTATAGAACACGACCAAGACTCCTCAGTGAACTAGATTAAGTATATGATTACGGATACTTTTCTGGTCGATCTCAATATCACTTATGTCTCACATTCCAATTCATCAATAATCCATATGCAGTCTTTCAAATTCCACATATATCATAATGAAATACTATTTTCACATTAATCATGTAATTGAAATCAAGATGAGAATCATGCTTGTACTACTGGAAAATATAATCTCATGATCAAGATATAATCATCAACTGAAATCTATAACATCATCTCATCTCATCTCATCACATCAAATGTATCGGGAAATCTACCAAAAATGTAGCCTCTGACCGTAATTTGGTCATACGCGCATAGACTGCCCCTTGGGCTAAGCACTCTCGACACTGGTCTGGCACCTCAGTGAACGGAAGTGGGTCTCAAAGACCTCTCATAATCAATACTAGAACAAAGCCAAGTCCCCTCATTGAACTATATGTACACCGTCAAGACCCCTTCATCTACAGTTAAGACCCCTCAATGTAGTATAGAACACGACCAAGACTCCTCAGTGAACTAGATTAAGTATATGATTACGGATACTTTTCTGGTCGATCTCAATATCACTTATGTCTCACATTCCAATTCATCAATAATCCATATGCAGTCTTTCAAATTCCACATATATCATAATGAAATACTATTTTCACATTAATCATGTAATTG
>CAIGRN010097728.1:0-16171 GCA_903798345.1 Fraxinus anomala
CAAAATTTGTACGGTTGGCGGGAAAATCAATTTGGGCAACCGCTCTTTTATTTTATTTGATCATGTTTAATCATTAAACGATGTCGTTTTCAATTGCAACGGCTATTTAATTATTTAACTCTGGTTCTGAGTTTCTGAATAATTACTCCTCCGTTTTCTCCCAGCCGGTTTGAAACTTCTTTCTTCGTTTTCTTTTTCTTTTTCTTTTCCTCTTTTTTTATTGTTGCAAATTTATTTATTATACGTATTATTATTATTATTATTATTATTATTATTATTTTGAATTTAAGGGTTTTTATGCCCTTAAAGAGAAACTGTTATTTAAGGGTTTTGTGGCTGATTTTTTTAATTATTCAGCATATGATAACATGGAATTTGGCCATCAGAAACTGTTACAAATGTCCAATTTAAATTTAAACAGTGATCATTTTCATGCCAATGAGCTTAGTATTTTTCATTATGAAGTGGTACGTTGGATTGGGGGTGGAGAAAATTTTCATTTTTCTTGTGATGGAGAAAAGCCCACAATTTGGTAGTTCTATTTTTCATTAAGGTCTGCCTCTACATTTATTGCAGGGAGTTCTATTTTGAGAAAATTTTCATTCCTCTTTTGAATTGGTCATCTTATCCCCTCCTTTGAATTATTGGTGGAAGTTGAAAGGACATTGGTGACTTTTATTCATGCTTCAAATCAAAATATGTTTTATTTCTCGATATCTCCATTCCATGCTTTTGTTTCTTTTCCTTACTTTTGTTTGGTGAACACTCGTATTCTTTTAATTGTAGTTGGGGTCATGAAATATGATAAAATGTTGATACACTATTAAGCAGACTAGAAATTAGGAAAAACATGGGTTGGGGTGGGCTCTATTAACAGATAGGTGTAGAATAATTATATCCAATCTCTACTTTGCTGTGAGTTGCATCAAGATCGGGGAAGTAAGCTTTGTCTCTAAATTTTGTTGCAGGGAATTTTCTTTCTTTACTCCCCTTGTGAATCACTTCATCTTTTCCCCTCCTACGAACTGACCGGGGGATTTTTCTGTGTTCTTATAGTACAAGTTTCCTGTGTTGAAGGTATGCCGTTGCAAGTTTTTGAATTTAAATCAAAGTAAATCAGAAAAGTATTAATCTTACTGAATATCATTTTGATATAGTTATACTAAGTACTTTGGACATATTGATGATATTATAATGGTAATGAAATTTCTTTAATTGATTTAACTATTTGGCAAATTTTTTACAAGTTTTGTTATGTTAACGCGTGTAAATATAGTTTACTAGCTAATATGGAAAGTCAGTCCAAGTTTCAATCATTCATGCTAGGTTATGCTCTTTATATTATGGGCTGCTGACTTTGAACTCTGCAATAGATGTGACTGCCTGGTAGGTGTTGTTTAAACCGCAAGTATATGTATGTAGTTGTACTCTGCTTTGAGGCTTGAGTGAAATCATTATTTAAGCTTCTCCTCAAGTGGTTTACTTTCAGTTGATCAGTCTATCCTCTGGTCTGCTTGGTCTGAATACATAAATTGAATTATAACTGCAAGATACAGCAAAAAGAAAGTAAAACGGTAACAATCCGTAAGTGTGAAGGACAGTTGACTGTTTCATCCCCAGGATATCTAATGTTTGGCTAAGCTTAAAAATTCATGAAGTTGAGAGCAAGATTTATTAAATTTAAATTATGACCATTTTTATTAATCATTGCTCTTATCCATGCCATCTGCAACTTCAAACGGGAAAAGTCTTGCATCAAAATGACAGATATAGTATTGTTTGTGCCAATGGATAATCTTTTCACTCTATAAAATTTGCTGCTTTAGAAAAATGAACATGAGATCCTCTGTATTTGAAATGTGATTGCAGATTGACATCAAGCTGGAAAACCAAGATTGGGAAAAACTCCAAGAGAAGAAGTTTACATGCTTCTCTTCTCTAATTCTCCTTTACAACCCCACCCCTAATTACTTAATTCCTTGTGGTTCTTTACCCTAACCTGCACATGCATTGTACAGAACAATTAAATTACAAACTAATATGAAAATAAAAGGTACAACAAAGATGTGAATTTATAACTGGACTTACAGATTTGGTTTACATGCTATTTATTTCGTTTCAAAATATTTTATTAAAACCTTGGAAAGAACTTGGAGTCTCAAGAGAAAGGGCACCCTGTATCCAGCATCCAAACCTAGAGAGAGAGAGAGATTTCCAAATTAGGATGTCATTCATTCAACTAAGAGTGCTTAGAGACCAAAGCTTCTAACATCAATATCATCCTCTGCCAGCAGCAACTTGTAACATTTTTTACCTTGATAAATGCTTCCCCCATCCTTTTCGTCATCAATAATCATTTCCTTTTCGAAGACATTGATCACAAGGTTATTCGTCTTATATGATAAAAATTTGAGCTAGTAGTATGTTTTGATTTCCATCTACTTTTTCTACATGTCCTCTTTATTTCTTGTTGTCACCTAATCAGCATTTTACATGGCTGAAGCCTGTTATTAAGTTAGGAATCTCTCAGTGGGCGCGATGAGAACTTGTTTTGCAGTCTGCTTGGGTAAAAGCTTGGCCTTATTTATTTGTACTTTTTTCTGATGTTAACTAAGAAAAAAGATTGAGGTTAGAAAGTGGACGAAATATCAATATATGGTAGAATCCTAGTATTAAATAGCACCATAAATCAACTCCAAGCACTACCTCCAAACAAAATATTGATTGGATGAGTGGTTTCAGTAGTAATTGAATTGCAAGCTCCTTGTGGATGTGGGACAATTTTGAAATCTTTTTTTATTTTTTTATTATTTTTTTTTTTTTTTGAGGAGGAGATTTATGGTCATAAAGGGGAAGGAGAGTTGATTTATGGAAGAATCTTGGGATCCATTAGGTATGAAATCCAGTCACCATTAGGATGTTGTCTTTGAAGTGTTTAAATTGGTGTAGTTGGATTCTTTCCTTTCCTCATCTAGTCAACCTTGACTACGATGATCAACCTTGTGCTTACCTTTATCATCCCTCAACTTCTGCTCGTCTGAGAACTTCCTTTGTTTTATTTCAATTTCCTATGTTCCCTTTGTGTCTTGGTTAATATGAAATACATACTATACATGCTCCATGCTTTCACCAAATGCTAAGGTCAATCAAGATATTCACGGTAATCAATCAAGAGCATATAATAGTACACATGCAATGACTATTTTTATTGACCATCACCCTTATCCATGTCATTTGCAACTTCAAACGGGAAAGTCTTGCATCAAAATGAACTGGTATAATTTGTGCCAATGGATAATCTTTTCACTCTCCAATGGACTTGGACGATGGAGAAATCCTATAGCCATTTTCTGTAAAATGTGTTGCACAAGAAAAATGAACATGAGATGCACTGTATTTGAAACATAATTGCAGATTAAAATCAAGCTGCAAAACCAAGATAGAATAAAAAGTCCCCACCCCTGATTACTTTATTCCTTGAGATTCTTTACCCTAATCTGCACATGCATTGTACAGAACTAGGAAATTACAAACTATTATGAGAATAAAAAGTATAACAAAGATGTGAATAATAACTGGAATCACATATTTGGTTTACATGCTATTCATTTTTCATTTATAAATCTTCTATTAACACCGCAGGTGGAACTTGGCATGCATTTTGGATCTCAACCAGAAAAGGGTGCCCTATACCCACTACCCAGCATCCGAATCTAGATAGAGAGGGATTTCGAAATTAGAATGACATTCATTCAGCTAAGAGTGCTTAGAGACCAAAGCTTCTAACACCAATAACCTTCTCTGCCGGGAGCAACTTGTAACATTTTTTACCTCGATATATGCTTCCCCCATCCTTTTCGTTATCAATAATCCTTTCCACAATGACTGACTGAGATTTCTCAAGTAGTGCATTTCAAAAGTGTAAGTGACAGGTCTTTCAAGACAGTTTAGTGAATCACATCCACAACATTCTTGGCGTTATTCCTCAACTAGAAGGTTATAGCAGAGACTTACAGGTAATTTCGGAGACTAAAATTCTAGGATTAAATGTAGTGAGACTTATGAGACTCTCCAAAGATGTGGAACAATGGTTGTCATATTGGTGCATTCAGATTCATAGGAATGAGATATAATTTTAGAAGATGGCCATCTTCCTCATTATTTTTCTTATCTACTTTGCCGAACAAAATTTCTGCTATACCTCGGTCAGATTTGAAGATGGTCCTCCATACAATTGGTCCTCCACATTGAGTTTCGAGATTAAGCATATGATATGAGGATCCTTCGAAAACCTTCTACGGAGTTCCTTATGATCTCCTTTGATTCAATTCCTTTGAAAAAGACTAGGTTTTTCTTTTGCATTGATTTCCTATAAAGTAATTTTATTATTTGTGGTTTTTCATTGAAAAAATAATTTTTCAATTTATTATGACTTGGTTATTTATGCCATTTCCTTTACTTGTTTAGACACAGGGAAAGCTTTTGGAAGGCGAAGGGTTTGACTATTGTGATTATGGTCCAATTTCACTCTTGTGATTGTTGTTAAGCTTATTTAAGTGAGTAAATTGATTATTACTTTAACTGTTCAGATTCATCAATTTAATTTTGTATCTGGCCCTTTAGAAAGAGCAACAGATTAGAGCTGTTGAATTATTAATAATATTGCTTCTAAGTGCATGATTTTTGTCATTCTTGTGATTATTGAAGTGGAGACTTGATTTGGTGTATATGTGCTGATGCATATATGGCAATATGTGTTCTAGTGAGTGCTTGTGTGATTTAAGTGGATCTTGATTTCAGATTTTTCTTGTCAGCATACTGCTAAAAGTATAATAGTGACCACTATAAGTATTCTTTTAGAACCCTGAGCTCTTGAATTTTTATTGCACTTGTGATTTCCTTCGGGTCATGTACCTTTGAGAATTTTGAATGCGATCCCAGGTGTCAAATCTCTAATTGTTTGCTGGACTGAACATCAGTGGCAGGATCAAGATGATAAAGTAGTTCTTCTAACCTGTCTATCTAGAGATTAAATACAATAGAGTATAGTGTCCCAAATCCCAGTGAATTGCTAAAACGTTTTCTTAAAAAGAATTGTCTACAAGCTGTGGAGCTTCTTTACTTTACGCAGACCATGGGTGGGTTGAATGGTGCAAATTTTTGAACGACGTTGATCGCCAACAAGGTTATTCATCTTATATGCTAATATGTTTTGATTTCCACATGCATTTTCTACATGTCGTCTTTCTTTCTTGTTGTCACATAATCAGCATTTTACATAGATGAAGCCTGTTATTAAGTTAGGAATCTCACAGTGGGCGCAATGAGAACTTGTTTGCTAGTCTGCTTGGGTAAAAGCTGAGTCTTATTGTACTTGTTCTTTTTTCTGATGTTAACTAAGAAAAAAGATTGAGGTTAGAAAGTGGATGAAATATCAATCAATATATGGTAGAATCCTAGGATTAAATCGCACCATAGATCAACTCCGAGCACTACTTCCAAACACAATATTGATTGGATGAGTGGTATCAGTAATAATGGAATTACAAGCTCCTTGTGGATGTGGGATACTTTCGAAATCAGTATGAATTTAGGTTTTCTTCTCTGTCATGTCATTTCTCATGATGGAAGAAATGGACCAAGGGGACTCTCCAGTCTCCTCCGCTTTCCACCCAAAAGGGTTTTTTTGGGGGTTTATAATGTCTTTCCTATCCACTTAGATAAGGATATGCTTCTCTTAAAAATGAAATTCATGAAAAGTACTGAAGGAGACTTCTTAAAATTAGTGTTCTAGTACAACAATGGATATGTATATCTTACATATTTCTTTTTTATATAATGTCCGCCTATGTGTAGGGATATTAACTGGGTTGACCTGCCCACGCTCGACAGGTACGGTCGCCCAGGCTCAGCTCTAGAGCCGTCTCCCTTTCTTTCCCTTGACAAAAATCTCTTGCGTCTCTGTTCTTTCTGGAGTCGATTAAGTCTAACTGTGTAGAAAATTAGGACTATTATTTGTATGTTGTAGTGCTCTGAAAGAGCTTTATTTAGAGAAATTGAGAATGATTGAATGAACTAAAGTGCTTATCATTTTTCTAAGCTTCAAACTCAGTAGTGAAACTAATTTGGAACAGATCTTATTCATCCTGTTTGTAAAGGCAGCAAACTTGAATTACGTTGCGAAAAGTTGAAGTGTTTGTTAATGATTTGAAGAAGTTCATATACTTTATCCATCTGGAGATGTGTCTTCTCCCCAGCAATAAACTCATGCACAACACCATTAATCTCAACTGAGCTGCAGCCTGGTGTCTTCTCGACCCCTCGACTTTTCATTGCCTTCCTAATCCTCCTCGCTTCATCGTATTTTCCAGCATCCGAGTATACATTCGAGAGCAGAATATAGGCTCCACTATGGCGTTCTAACTGCACAATTCTCTTAGCAGCAACTTCTGCTTCATTGATTTGCCCTTGTCTACAGCAAGTACTAAGTAATGCCCTCCAAGCTATTGCTGCTTCAGAGGGAGCACTTGAAATCGGCATTCTCTGCACTACATAATTTGCTTCTTCGATAAGCCCAGCACGACTAAGAAAGTCGATTATGCATCCATAGTGCTCACTTTTGGGCTCAATGCTGTACACATTAAGCATAATATACAGCAAATTCAGACCTTCATATGCCATGTTTGAGTAGCTACAAGCAGTGAACAAAGAAATAAACGTAACATCATCCGGCCTCACTCCAACCTTTTGCATCTGGTTAAACATCTCAAGTGCACAATCTCCATTCCCATTCATAGCATATCCTGAGATCATAGCATTCCAAGTAACAACATCTCTGTTCGGCATTTCATCGAACACTTCATCGGCTAAATCCAGCCGCCCACATTTGACATACATGTCAATAAGAGCAGTCCCCAATTTAACACTCAATGGCAATCTCAATTTCTTTACATAACTATGAATCCATATCCCAATTTCAAGAGAGCCCATATGAGCACAAGCACATAATATGCCAACAAATATTGCTTCGTCAGGTTTATTGCCACTCAATTGCATTAGCCTAAACAATTGTAATCCTTCTTTGAAACAATTATTCTGCACATAACCTGAAATCATTGCACCCCAAATCCCTCTATCCTTCAATGGAGCTTCATCAAAAACCAATCTTGCTGTGTAAACATCCCCAATTTTAGCATACCCAGAAATCAAAACTGTCCATGAAACAACACAATGCCAAGAAAACTCATCAAACACACATTTCGCTGCTTCCATATCATCAAAAGCAGAGTACATGAGAATCAAAGTATTGCCCACATAATTATCAAACAAGAAACCCAATTTCAAGCAATACCCATGAATCAATTCCCCAAGATCCAATCTTTTCATCTTTGCACATGTTTTTAGCACGTAAGGAAGTGTGTAATTATCAGGACAAATGGCATTTCTCAACATGTCTTTGAATATCTGAATCGATTTAATGTATTCATCTTTGAGTAAACAAGCTTTGATCATTGTGTTACAAATGCAGATTGTGGGGTTTTGAATCTGTTCAAAGATTTTGTACCCATAAGAGAGGCTTCCATGAAATGGGTCTGAACAGAAAGCCAAGATTCTGCTGAGGGCAAAGCTATTGGTTCCAAGTCCACATGTAATCATCTGTGCATGAACGTGCTTAAGTTCCTTCATATTTCTACATTTTTCTAACAGTTGAAGGCATCTACTAGACATTTGTGCTTTGCAGTAAAGAGTTTTGACAGTAGACATGCTGTATTAGAAGCATGGGCTATCTCCTTAAATATTCAAAGAAATCATGAGAAATGAATAGGATGTATTAGGATCAACTAGACAACAAATAAGATTTTATCCTTACTCTTTTTTTGTTTAATCAAAGTCTCATAATGCAATATTTAGCTTATGATTCGTTGACGGGACTTTCATTTTTACTTTTGCATCATGTATAAGAATTTTCTATAGAACACTTTCAAAAAATTATCTTTCAAAAAATTATCAAAATATGTTTAAAGAAAAAAAAAAGCTTTTAAATTTTCGAATTAGTTTTTGACTTCTTAAAAGTCTTACCAAACGGCTCTTACCAAATAATACATTATTTCAATTTTTGACAAATGTTTGATACTTGAATTAAACAATAAACAACATTTTATTGTTTTTATCATGTTTAATAATGCACAATTTAACTTATCGAACACGACATAACATATTCTATTTTAATCAATGCCTCCTAGAGCAAAGAGAGAACTCATTCAACCTTTTTAAGACTAAATTAATTGTTTTCTACTGGGAAAGAATTCCCTGGATTAAGTATATACACCCATACAAGTAAAGTTGAAAAGTTTTACATAAGAATCTTCTAAACTAAAACTTATTTTCAATAAAGGGTCGAACATCGTAAAGTTTTACGTATTTTAACCTTTGGGGAGTATTGATATTTAGAAAGGAACCCGAAAGATTATACAAAGTTTCTGCCCCAAAAAAGTAAGTATCAGGAAGAAGAAAAGTATGCTTTTCTTCAAAGCTTAAAGATGCAAAATCAGGCCTAACATGCAAAGAATACCTAAGTTTGCTTGTCATCAAACCCTTATTCACATCCTATAATAAACCTTCCTTTCTTCCCATATATGCTTCTTCAAATACATGACATTGTCAATCACTTCTTCTGTTGCAAGTTCCACAACAGGTGTCCTCTTAAAGAATGGAGAGCTTGATAAGGCAAACGAGGTAACTTAAATTATTTCATTTACAGAAATACGATTGCTTGAATCAGATTCGACGAGCAGTAAAATTTTGCAATCATCGCTGACCATTTGTGTAGGTCAAGATATTCTAATACAGGAAAGGAACACAAAGAAGAGAGCAGCAGTGCAAGAGACAGAAAAATATCACCTCAAAAATCTCAATCTTTCAAAGGAGGTGCCTTAATTTATTTCATATACGAAGTTTCCATTTGCTTTTATCGATATTTGGAATTCGACCAACTATTGAAATGACATGGATATAGATGGTTAAGAGGTCAAAGAGTTAGCTACAGTTCTACTGTGGTTAAAGCAGAACTGATGTGGACAGGAGATATATTGTTCACCGATGATGTGGCAACATTACCTGTCCATATCCTGCCCAATATGGACAGGAGATTAGTTCTAGTGGTTAAAGATATTGATAAAGGTTATATGATGTCAAAGACACAATCTAACATAGTATAGAAAAAGGACAATTATTTGTCAATTGACAATTCCCATATTGCTACATGTATTGATTTGTATGCAGTAGAAACTAACAATCTACATATGCATCAAGAAATGAATGTAAACCATGTTTTGCAGAGAAAAAGAGAAGCCAGAGTTGGTTAAGAAGACAGTTTTCTACACAAGAGAGTTGGGATTATGATTTCACTGATGATGTACTCGCATACACCACCGCAGTTGCAGCTGCTGCTTTTGCAGTTCATTCACTTGAAGAATCAAGAACTTGGGATCAGAACAAGACGGCAGCCTATGGCCCTGAATATCCACCCTCCACCAGGACGAACAACTCAGCAGAAATTCGAGGAATTTTACGCAAACGTACTGTTTCATTCTCAGGTATAAATTTATTTATTTAAATTCAATCTTCAACATGCACCTTCATTCATTTGTGAAGGCAGGATTCACTTTTTACATCGTCTGTGTTTAACAAATAATTTTGTATCAGATGAAATTCCAAATACAAGTTCACAAGATCTAGATGCCTGGATGCCAACTAGTGGATTAAAGATGCCTGAAAAGGAAGTTGTCCCTGCACCATCCATGAAAAAAACGCCAACTTATGTTGATACTCTACCTGAAAAATCAGTGCCTCGGAAGGCTGCTGAACCTTCCCCATCCATGGAACGAACTCGAACAAGGAGCAAAACGCCTGAACGTGTGGTGACAACTCAAACAAGTAGTGAAAATCCTGAAAGTGTGGTGCCGAAGCCCGACTGGCCACCCCCCAGACAATCCACACCTCAACCAGTCGAAACCAAAAACCAGTATTCGCCGAGACCTGGAGACACAATGGCAGATGCTTGGGAAAAAGCTGAAATGGTTAGGATTGAAGAAAGGTACTGAATCATATCTGACTATATTTATACAGTTCAAGCTGCTGATGAATCCATTGATAGGTAAGAGACCGCCTAGCGAACTGAAACATCCCAGTGCTTGGCACCAACCATGGGAAATAGTCTTTAACGAAATTATATCTTAATTGATGTTTAAGTGTTTATATCTCGTAAATAAAGTTTCTGTATAGATTTTAATGAACGATATTTCAGGTATGAGAAGCTGCGAACCAGAATTCAAAAATGGGAGACTAAGAAGAAGGAAAAAGCAATGCGTCGACTAGAAAAGACAGAGGTTCATTTCGTCGCATCCTAGAGCACTTTATGGTTCTTACGTTTCTGTAAAATACTGGAGAATATTGAGGAATAAAAGAACCTAAAATCTTGTCAATTACAGTTTTATATTCGAAACATGTTCTGAGAACTGCTATTGTTTGAGCTGACTATGAAGTTAACAAATTTTCAGAATGAATTATCAGACAAGAAACGAAAAAAAGCCATTGAGAGGTACCGGAGTGACATTGAGAGAATTCAAGAGATAGCTGCAGGAGCAAGGGAACAGGCAAAGGACAATCGAAGAAATGAAGAGTTCAAAGTGAAAGCTAAGGCAAACAAAATCAGAGCAACTGGAAAGCTTCCATCAACATGTCTCTGCTTTTAAGTTCTTTTCTATATGTGTACAGTTTACGGCATTAAGAGTGATTAAGAAACGAAAAGTCGCAATATTTTGTGTCGAAGTGAATATTTTTATCTTAAATAATTTGGTTCAGCATGGTATTAGAATACATAAAAGCTGTAACACAGTCGATAAAAAGCAATTTAACATTACACATTAACTAAATACAAGGTAAAGGCCTATTGGCCTATTAATGAAGTCAGTGTTTCTTCATGAAATCTCCAGCCATCTTCATATATTCTCCATATCCACTTCCTGAATTTCCATGACCTCCTTCGGAATGTGCTGATGAATGCATATGATCGGTTGAGGTGTTGGTGGCTCCACCGCTGCCGCCAGAGTGCTTCTTCAACAGATCTTCTGCCATCTTAATATACTCCCCATACCCTCCTTTAGAATGGCCATGATCACCACCCGGATGCCCTGATGTATGTGTGGTTTCAGTGGTGGTGGTGGTTGAGTGGTGTGGATAAGTGGTGGTGGTGGTGGTGGAAGAATGAGAAGTATGGTACTTATAGAGATAATTTTCAGCCTTGTCAACATATTTCCCCAGGCCCTCGTTATCATCTAGCTTCCCATATTCCGAGGCCGCATTTAAGAGGTCCGCTGCCGCACCAGCGACCTTGTGGTTGTCAACCTTGTTCTCCTCATGGCGGAGATGGGATTTGGCGGCATCAGCCACCACCTTGGCGCTGTTCAAAAGGTCAGATTTTGATGGTTTTGGGTGGTGGTTTGGATTATGGGGCTGATGAGGGGTGGGCTTGCCTTTTTCATCATGGTTGGAGAAGAAATCCATTGAGAAAGTGAAATCAAGAAGATGATTGGATATTTTGTTGAGTGATGAAATGAAATGGATTATTGGAGGGGATAAATTTGTGGATATATAGGAGATTGTCTATACCACTAAGAAAGGATGAATGAAGCTTCCTTTTAGTATTGTCAACGCGTCGTGGTAACCACCACAGGAAGAGAGAGGAAATGGGTTGGACAACTCATTATTCACATGATAAAATATCGTGTCCCGTCCCATCTCGTTTCATTTTGTCGCGCCTCATCCTGTTCCGTGTTCATCCCCAAATGGAGTAGGCCGGTAAGAATTTCTCGATGGTTGATTGGAGATCAAAGTGGGAACGCGATATGCTGCCGGAGGGACTTTTTTTTAAAAAAAAAAAAATATTTTATGTTATAAATTTAAATTGTATTTAAGAAACAAAAATGATTATTAAAGTTTTGTCAATGAGTGGGAAATGGGGATATCTTAGTCCCCTTGACAACTTTTTGGTATTACAAGTTAGCATGAAAAAGTAACAAAAGTTGGAGTGGAAATCTACTGTTAAAAATTGGCTGTCCAACTTATGGTACATCAATAATTTATTAACACATTATCTTACATCTAGTTTAAACACGAGTAAAAATGAGGGAAAAGTTGGACGTGTTATTTGTTAATTTAAAGTAACGTGTCGATGAATTATTAAGTAGATTGGACAGCAGATCTCAACTATTTGGTTGTGGACCTAATGAAATGTGTGATTAAAAAATAAAATTTGACCAACTTATAATCTCACAAAAAGTTTTGTCAAACCGGGACTTAATCTTTTCCTATACTTGCCATGTTGATATCCCTAATCATGCCAATTTAGTTGAGTTGAGCTACGTTTATTGACTTTAATTTCTTTCTATTAAAATAGATCTAGATAGAAGAGCTAGATCGGATTTCGGCCAGGCCACGCTACACTAGGGTAAATAAAGCCAGTTTCTATTATTTCAACTTCTTTCGATAAGAATAATTTTAGATAAAAGAAAAGCTAGATAGATGCAGAGCTAGTTTTAAAAATTTATAAAAATATGGTACCTGATTATGAGAAAATTAAAATTTAGGTCATTTTAGGCCTAATTTACTTGTAATGAAAACAAAAACAAAAAAATCTGCTAATTTTGGACCGGGCCGGGCAGGACCGACCCGGCCTAGAACGTCTCACTCATCTGTTGGAAGTCGGAACACGGTTTATACTTGCCCCATCTAGGAAGTTGGAGTATTAATTGCGAACGCGGTATCCAAGGTTGACATTTTTAGCATTTCTTTTTTTCTGAACTCAACGTCTTCCAACTTCTATTTTTAGCCCCTATTAGGCAGATAATTGATTTAAATCTAACTCAAAATTAATAATTAATTTTAAAAAGATATTTTTAATGTGTCTCGAAATTTTTTAAACTTTTATCAAAATATTAAAAATCTAATTTTAATTTTCACCAAACAGGACTTTATACATTCAGTCGGGTTAATCATTTTAAGGAAAGATTAGGATTGAGCTCCCAACTTTTATGTGGTATTATTATGGGTTTTTCGACCTTTAAAAATAAAATTTTTAATTAGAAACCAATTTAAATATGTAAATCTGAGTTCTTATGTGATAAAATTGTCAATGTGAAAGCAATAAACTTTAGTTGAATTTAATTGAACTCCTGTTTGAACTACATTATTTTTTTCATTTTTATTCTTTTACTCATTTTCAACCACACATTCTTTAATAAAATAATATTTTCCATCACATCAACAATTTTTCTTTCTTTTTCAACCACATATTCCCCATTACATAAAAAAAATGCATTCTTAATTAAAAATGTGCACCAAACAGGGGCTGAATTATTAAGTGGTTTACTAGGTTGTGTCATTTAGCTTTATATTGCATGAAAATCACAGGCGATATTAACTTCTATATTACGATTATGTCATGAGAGATTTTAATTCACATAGTTAAATAAGTTGAAGATTTAGAATCTGACTTTCGAATATTGGGACAAGTAACTACACTACGTGAAAGGTTGAAAAGTTCAACCCTAACAGTTGCCGAACTTTCATCTTTATTTGCCATGGTTCATTGCTTCAAAATATACATAATTGAATTTAATGTGTTGTGACAAAATGCGTCGAAAATGCAAGTTTTACTAGATTGGATTCTCTATTTTGTTAATTTATGTTGTTTTTTTAGTAATTTATACTAAGGTTGGGTTGGAAGACACTCTAGAATTAGAAATCCCCAATCACGATTTTATCTGGTTGACATTGATGGGTGCATATGGATGATTTGAATATTATTTTTCAATTTTAACCTTAAAAACACGTTCGAAATGGAAAAATGTTTTCTATACATGGTTGAAACTAACTTGATTTGCCTGACACGTTGGCAAGTTGTTAGCCACGTCATCAACGAGTTTAGGAAGGAGTTACGGATGGGGAAACCATATTTTAAGTACGGTGACTAATGAGAAGCAACCATGAAAGTTCAGTGAGCATTAGAATAATTAACGATGTGACATGGCTAAACTTATTGTGATATGTTATCAAATACGTTTTATTTTTCAAAAGATAACATAGGGGGTGATAGATAAGGTGCGAGATGTGAAATTCAATCTCCAATTAGAAACAACTATAAAATTAAGGGATCAAATTCGTCGAGTTAACAATATAAATCAGTTGGAAAAGTGGAGAAATAAGAAAGGCTTAAGAAAACGTGCGTACCTTTCAACTAGAGTGTCAAATTTATGCAAGCGAGTACAATTCGAAAGTGCTTTCAGTTCTCTACAGTTTTGTCGTGGTGACAATGTAAGCCAAACTATGGAGATTAAATTTCATCGTTTAGGGTTCCGTTTTAGCATTTTTTTTTCTATTTTGAGTCGGATATTTTCATCATTTTTGCAATTTTCTAGTTTTATTCGGATTTATTTACCGAATTAGGGTTTCACTTTGACGTTTAAATATGTTTTAAGTGTTTGAAAATTCTACAATCGTCTTTTTAAAAAAATAACATATTTCATTTTTCCGTTATGTGGTAAATTTCAGTATTTCTCACGTTCATTCTAGCAAAATTCGAGCAATACCCGTTCGTGTGTTACGAACAAGATCGTTTTATTATTATTCATATTTTCGTCTTGCATCAGGTACTTCGATCAATTCTAACAAAATCTTAATTAAAGCGATTTAATTGTACAAAAATAAAATCTAGTAGCTCCAAAAACTAAAAATCTTAGTCTTACACTGATTGCAAGTATAATACTATGGAAATAATCTACCAAATCCGAGAGATACAATAATGTCGCAATAGTGTGGAAATATTTCTATAAAACTGTCACATCGAGATTTGGGGCAGTGTCAATAGAATGACCACACAGTTACACTAGTCAAGTACAACTAGTATTATTATAAAAAGGGAGCCCAATTCTATTTCCAAAACATGATGATTTGAAGAACAAGGGGCTCACCCCATAGGAGTGAGCTTGAGAACACATGTGAAGTGGGATTGGCTTTGTACAAGCCAAGTTGACCCAATGCACTTGTGTTCTCAGGTCACCCCTTTGGCCCATCCCCTTTCCCAACCTACTCAAGATCTCGAGTCGAACTTTGTCTATATCTTTCGTTCACGAGAATAGAGAAACGCATCGTTATTAAGAGTAAGAAATTTTCAATGTTCGAATCGATTTCGTCCATTTCTTTTCATCATCAAGCTCTAGTTACGATACTCGTTTGTCGTTGCATTTTTTTAATATAAAGTGTTATTTGATAATTCATTATCGTATTTCATTGTCGAATTTAGGGCATTGTTTTGTCTCGTGGAATGATTTTAGGGTTGTCCATCTAAAATGAGCTAGTGGTTAATTCGTTTAAATGCAAGTCAACTTTTTCATGAAATTTGTCCGATTTTGTTACAAATTACTTTGTTGAAGATTTTGTTTTAATTTGCCAATATCACTTGCTTACAATTTTTTTATATTGAATATAGTTTATCCATGATGTGTGGCTGATCGAGTTAGTATAAAAGGAAAATATTACTTGTGTTTATTAAATCAATTTCATTTTTATTATCCCGTAAGAAAAATTATCTATTTATTTATTTTCCGACCACGACACCTTCACATTATTAGAAAATTGCTTGATATGTCGTACTATAAAATAAATCGAAAATCGATTTTTTTTTTAAGCCAATAAAGTTCTGTAAGTATTATCGTAGAATAGAATTATATAAATATCTTTATCGACTACGTCTTTATCATTTACAATTAAAAAATAAAAATAAAAAATGAATCGATCTAATAAACGTGCAGCATGCTAGAATATTATTATCATTTTCTTCAGTTTAATTATTAATCATAAGAAAAATTATTTATTATTGCGATGAGCACATTTCAACATTATGAAACTAACAAAATAAATGTAGTGATAGTGACACTCCAAATAGCAATATACTGAATTGTCAATAATACCCTTACACCTATTTCAATTCGGTAATCTGAGATTAGATAAGGACGAGGTGTATGTGCAAACTCGTAATTTCAAGAAACAAATAATTATAAATATGGAATAATTGCAATTGCGGTCCTAAATCTTTTTTTTTTTTTTTTTTTTT
>CAIGRN010097738.1:0-17642 GCA_903798345.1 Fraxinus anomala
TGGGCCTTATTTTGGGCTGAAACAATTGTTACATCAAATGTGGGTGGGGATTCCGTTGCCGGCCAGCCGGCTGGTTCTCTGCCTAATACTGCCAACAAGAAAATGAGAAAAAAATGGTCAATTATATATGAAATGATCCCCACAAAAAAATATTGTTGATTTAATGAACCCAAATTTCCTTTTCAAATAAGATGACTTTTGGGGCAGGCTAATAATACTCGTCCATCGACACGACTTGATCACTTACATTGTTTAGATCAAGGATGAACACCTATTTTCTTGCTTGGAATATGCTGCTCTGGACCTTGGAGGCATTGCATTGTGTACCTCTGTTTTAGCTTCTTATGTTTGATTTCTTATGTACGATTGGTACACAAGGGATTCCCCTTTGAAACATATTCTGTAATATTAATAATTTCTACTCATAGTTTATTAAAATCATATGTAAATAAACTACCAAGATTGTGCGATGGAGTGTTAGTTTAGTGGTTGACTACACCCCATGTAATTGTAGCTTTATGCCAAGAAGATGAATATTTTTAATATATATGTACAATATATTCGATTCTATTTTAAAAAGTAAAGACCCATTTGATTGGCTACGGGCTACAACGTCGTAGCATGACACAATGTGTTTTGATAGTAATTTAGAGTCAATTCTAAACATTACTGGAATTGAATCCTACTTGGGAAATTGGACCATGCTTTTTCTATTTTCAGCAACTCGTTACAATTTTATGCCTTTATTTCGGTGAAATGCGCAATTTAACCATCCAACTTTCATTTTTTCTTATAAAAAGAGAGTATAATATTTTCCCATAATATTTCAACCAAATCATGTGGAAAACAAATCCAACCTTAAAGTTACAATAGAATCATCAATTATGATACGAGAATCCTAAAGAAAATTTTTGTACTCTTGTGCACTGTCTGTTCTGTATATTCCGCAACAATTAAATATTAATAATTAAAGATTCTACCGATTTTATCCAGTTGGCATTTGATGCACAACTTCCTAGTTCAAATTGCCAAATAATAATTTTCAATTCCGGCGTGAACTCTTCTACATATACAAATTCTTCAGTTATATAAACAGAGCCAAATTACCCCATTCTTCTCCCATTTTTTTCATATCAAATTACTCGAATTGCTTCTCAGTTTTCAATTTCCACATGGGTTTACAAGGAGATGAAGAAACGGGAACAGGGTCGCCGGTATCAGTCCCAAAGCCGTCGATTTTCCGGTACAATTCGCCGCTCGTTCAGGTGGCCCTAATTGGATTGGTTTGTTTCTGCTGCCCTGGTATGTTTAACGCACTTTCCGGCATGGGCGGCGGCGGCCAGGTGGATCCCACCGCCGCCAACAATGCCAACACCGCCCTATACACAACCTTCGCCGTGTTCGGAATCTTGGGTGGTGGAATTTACAATATTTTGGGACCCCATCTTACTCTTTTTGCTGGTTGTTCTACTTATGTTTTGTATGCTGGATCATTCCTTTACTATAATCATTACCATCACCAGGCTTTTGCCATAGTCGCCGGCGCCTTGCTCGGAGTTGGTGCTGGACTTTTGTGGGCGGCGCAGGGTGCGATCATGACCTCGTACCCACCACATGATCGAAAAGGGACATACATTTCCATATTCTGGAGTATTTTCAATATGGGGGGTGTCATAGGTGGTTTAATTCCTTTTATATTGAATTATCATAGGGCTGATGCTGTTTCAGTGAATGATGGTACCTATATTGGTTTCATGGTTTTCATGTCCATTGGAACAGTTATATCACTGGGAATTTTGCACCCTAGTCGTGTCGTGCGCGATGATGGCACAAAGTGTACTAATATTAAGTACTCTAGCGTGGCAGTCGAATTGGTCGAGATTCTGAAACTGTTCCTTAATTGGAAAATGTTGCTCATGGTGCCTGCCTCTTGGGCTAGTAACTTTTTTTATAGTTACCAGTTTACTAATGTTAATGGGGTTCTGTTTAATTTGAGATCTAGGGGGTTCAATAATGTATTTTACTGGGGTGCACAGATGGTGGGCTCTGTTTTTATTGGGTACATAATGGATTTTAGCTTTAAGAGTAGGAGGACTAGGGGTTTGGTTGGTATTGGAGTTGTGGCCGTGCTCAGTACAGCTATTTGGGGTGGGGGACTGGCCAAACAACTTCATTACTCTCGTGATGATAAGCCAACACTCAAGCTGGATTTCAAGGATCATACTGATTTTGCAGGGCCATTTATGTTGTATTTTAGTTATGGATTGCTTGATGCCATGTTCCAGAGCATGGTCTACTGGGTTATTGGATCCTTGGCCGATGATTCTGAGATCCTTAGCAGGTATGAAATCAACACGTAAATTGTAAACTATAGCACTTGGGCAATTTCATACTGGTCTAATTCTTGTTTAATATACATGTTCTAGGTATACTGGATTCTACAAGGGTGTACAGAGTGCGGGGGCAGCGGTTGCTTGGCAAATTGACGTACACAATGTGCCATTCCTAAATGAATTGATAGTGAATTGGGTACTCACCACAATAAGTTATCCTTTGTTAGCTGTGCTGGTCATTCGAGCTGTCAAAGATGATGAAGAAGTTGAAGGAAAACCAAAGGAAGGTGCTGCACTCCCTGGAATCCATTGATGACAAGACGGATCACTTATCAAGTCAACTCGAGACTTAAAAATGTGATAGTTTCCATTCTCCAATGTTTATGTTTCCCTATTTGTAAATGTAGTGTCTGGTGAATGGCATTCATACATATCGCAAAGAATTCACTGAGTGAAATTTATGGTTCTTTTTTTTTTCCTAATTTTGTTTTCAAGCTTTCGTTGATTTCTTTTCAGTCTGCTAAATTTGTCCATTCACTTATATTCCCCCGATGTTATTCAGTTGTGCATTTTAGAGAATTATATCTAAAAAGTTTTATCATATCTGTTTTGATGTGTCTTCAATCTTTAATATTTGCTGATTCACTTTTAGTGCTCTCTAGCAAGTAATTTTTCAAGTTACATCTCTAAAAATCATATCAAACAATATTTTCATGTCAGGCCTTTGAGAAGGCAGTCTCATACTTAACCCCTATGCTTACATATCCATAGGTGAGATGTCCTCTATATATATGAGGAATTATAGGCTCGAGACAACATGAACTAGTAGGTATCGTCTAAATTGTAGGCTATAAACGATGTGGGCAAAAATTTTATTCTATTGAATTCTGTAATTACAATTATTTATCCATAAGTTTAAGGAAAGCCGGCCCCATAAGTACTGATAAGGTTTCATTGAGTTCTTGGTCGAGTTGAGTCCATATTTTCAAGAACTGCCTAGAAATGACTACTGAAGTGATGATAAA
Source organism: Fraxinus anomala (assembly GCA_903798345.1). Lineage (NCBI taxonomy): Eukaryota > Viridiplantae > Streptophyta > Magnoliopsida > Lamiales > Oleaceae > Fraxinus > Fraxinus anomala. The sequence continues at coordinate 3,359 of CAIGRN010097738.1, forward strand.
GATGTTGAATCACTGTTTGTCATGTCTCATTTATATTTTCTCATAATTTTTCTTGTAAAAAGAATCTAAATTTGAATTATTCTTTGCAATTTCTAAGAATATTGAACAAGTTATTGAAATGATCTTTGCACGCTCTGTCTTGGCACTAATATTGCAGCTGTCCTCCTAATCAACGGTCGTGGCAGTATTAATAAGTTCAAACAACTAATGCACAAACAGCCAGCACAAGAAGCCGCTCTCTGAGACAATCATCTATAAGAGGCTCAACAAGTCCCCTTCGAAGACCTTTGTCTAAGCTATTTCTTATGCTGTTTTTGAACAATCCGTGTCAATTTTGTAATCTCTTATTTGTCTTTTCAATTACCGAACTGGTAGTATATGGCATATAGCTATGCACAGAATAGTATCTCAGCCTAGGTTCATTTCTTCATTCATTACTTTATATGAGAAAACGTTCTAGCTTGATTAATTAATGATATAAGAAGATTGCAAAGGCTAACAGATTGTAAGCATTAAGAAACCTGTTGATTACCTTAACAGAACTTCTGCATAATTTGCAGACGAATAACTTTAGATTTCCTGATGATGTCGGCTGCTTAGGAACTTTCTGATTCTAGGAGATTTAAATCTAGCAACGAGGACCTGCTTCTTCCTTGAACCAATGTCTTATTGCCCGCACATATTTACCATCATTCTTTCAAGAAGACCAGTATGTTCTTGGCTTTTTTTCCCCAAGTCACCGTCAAGTTTCCTGTATTTGTAGTTTTCGCCTGGCGAGGTGTATGCCCAAAAATTGATGCAAAAACTTTGTCCTCTCCTCTTGTTAACCATATGTCCAATATCTGAAGCAATTAAAGACAAGTTAAGTGTATTCATTTAAATCTTCCTCAACTCGCCCCATCACGTATAGATTGGATTCGTTTTTCTATCAAAGATTAGACGCATGGATAATTTTAATACATATTACTTCATATTTTTATTCACGAGCAATGCTCGATGTTTGTTGACTAATATTTGATGTGCGTATAATCACTTAATATTTTCGTATACATCTGATACCATCAATACAAATTATTATGATCATTATTGTAAATCACGTCCATCACTAAAAGGATTTAAGCAATTGTTTCGATTTTGGCTCTATGTTGGCATTTGAAATGCTTTCAAAATTTGGCTGCAATGTTGGAATTTAATCTTATCTTGCTCCAGATTCACTAGAAATTTTCTTTTTGTACAGGAAAGATATATATCATTTCTTTGTCTTTTTGTTCTTATCTTCAAGTTGCAAGCAAAGGTTCTATATTTCCTGAAGTCAAATAATACAATGAAGAAATAGTGACTTGTTGTTTGGTTATTGTTAGAAGCATTAATCTATCCATGTTTCCGGCATAGTTTTTTACTCATGCTCTTTTCATTCACAAGGCTCCTCAAGACTCGTGTTTTCAGAAACAGCTGGCACATCGTGCTGCATANAAGACTCGTGTTTTCAGAAACAGCTGGCACATCGTGCTGCATAAAAAGGAAATACGCTATGAAGGTCGTAGTCAGTGTACCCTTCTTGTGGAAATTAAGACCAAACATATAGTTGTCATTGAATAATCAAATTTGTGATATGAAAGAACATTTAACATTCTTGTACTTTTGTGCAATGAAGTCCTGCAAGAAACAAAATTCTAAAGTTCCTCCTAAATAAATTTGCCACTGGCTTTTCATTGGGAGTGTCATTTCTAATTCTGCTATCACCATTTTTCATTCCCTGGAATTTTAATTCCCTTCAAATTTCCTCTCGTTTCTCCCTGCAAAGATCCTCATGGGTTTACAAGGAGATGAAGAAACTGGACTAGGGTCCCCTGAATCACCTCCCAAACCATCCATTTTCCGGCACAATTCCCCCCTTGTTCAGGTTGCCCTCATTGGATTGGTGTGCTTCTGCTGCCCTGGCATGTTCAGCGCTCTTTCTGGGATGGGCGGCGGAGGTCAGGTGGATCCCACTGCAGCCAACAATGCCAACACCGCCCTTTACACAACCTTTGCGGTCTTTGGAATCTTGGGTGGAGGTATCTACAACATTTTGGGTCCTCATCTTACTCTGTTTTCCGGCTGTTCTACCTATGTTTTGTACGCAGGATCCTTCCTTTATTACAATCATTACCATCACCAGGCCTTTCCCATAGTTGCTGGTGCCTTTCTTGGAATTGGTGCTGGCCTTCTGTGGGCAGCACAGGGCGCCATTATGACCTCTTATCCACCCCATGAACGCAAGGGCGCTTACATTTCTATGTTTTGGAGCATTTTCAGCATGGGGGGTGTCATAGGTGGTCTAATTCCTTTTATACTGAATTTCCATGGGACTGATGCTATTTCGGTTAATGATGCTACCTACATTGCTTTCATGGTTTTCATGTCCATTGGAACAGTTTTATCACTGGCAATATCACATCCTAGCCGTGTCCACCGTGATGATGGCTCACGGTGTACTAATATAGAGTACTCCAGTGTGTCAGTTGAAGCTATTGAGATTTTGAAATTGTTCCTCAACTGGAAAATGTTGCTCTTAGTGCCTGCCTTCTGGGCTAGTAACTTTTTCTACAGTTACCAGTTCAATAACGTCAGTGGGGTTCTGTTCAATTTGAGGACTAGGGGACTATGCAATGTATTTTACTGGGCTGCACAGATGGTTGGCTCCATTTTTATTGGTTACATATTGGATTTCAGTTTTAAGAGTAGGAGGACTCGAGGGTTAGTTGGTATTGGAGTTGTGGCTGTGCTCGGGACAGCTATTTGGGGTGGGGGGCTTGCAAATCAACTCAATTACTCTCGTCATGATTTGCCGACGCACAAGCTGGATTTCAAGGATCATACCGATTTTGCAGGGCCATTTGTGTTGTATTTTAGTTATGGATTGTTCGATGCCATGTTCCAGAGCATGGTCTACTGGATCATTGGAGCATTGGCTGATGATTCCGAGATCCTTAGCAGGTATAATATTCACACATAATAAACTTGAGCACACGTGGTAATCTGATGCTGGATTAACTGTCGTTGAACTCATTTTTTAGATATAATGGATTCTACAAGGGAGTACAGAGTGCAGGGGCGGCGGTCACTTGGCAAATTGATACACAGAAAGTGCCACTTTTGAATGAACTATTAGTGAATTGGGCACTCCTCACAGTAAGTTATCCTTTGTTGATCGTGGTGGTCATGCGAGCTGTCACGGATGATGAAGTTGAAGGAAAATCCGAGGGCACGGCAATCCCCGGAATCCATTGATGATTTAATGGCGCATTTATCAGTTATTTTTAATGACTTCAGAATTTGAAAGTTCCAATTCTCAACGTCGAAAGTTTTTCTTTCTATAAATGTAGTTGTATTCAGTTTACATTATCAAGTCATGCTCACTTATCCTTAGATGTAATGTCCTTGACATGTACTGTGCATTACTGATTAGAGTATGAGGAAATTGTAGTTGAACCCTGATTTTCAAGAACTCTGCCTAGAAATGACTATTGAAGTGATGTTAAAGATGATGAATCACTCTTTTTTGTATCTTGTTTCTCCTTTCTATAAATTTTCCTTGTATGAATAAGGTAAGTAATAAACTTTAAATGCCTCGTTAAAATTGAAGATGTGATGTTGAAACTATTGTATGCAACTTCCAAGAGTACTATGAACAAGTTACTGATATGACCTCAGCACACTTTCTTTAGCTCTCATAATCAGCAGTCATGGCAATATTGGTAAGTTCAAACAGCCAGCTCAAGGCATAGAGTCGGTCATCTATAACAGGTTTGATATTCGCCTTACAGAGACGTTCGTTTAAGCTGTTGCTTGTATTTTCTTTGTATAACCTCTATGTTTTGTCATTTCTTGCGCCTTTCCAATTAGTGAACTTGAATTATATGCCACACAGTTATGCCCAACAAATACGTATTGCATGTTTTTTGCTAATCATCTGATGTTTTTGAGGGAGATTTATATTTATACTGTGGTTTCATTCAACTTTATACAGGTTAACTGCTTTCCAGCATACGTGAAGCTTGCTTGTATGGATACTGCTAACTTGGCAACAAGATGCTTAAAAGGTAGGAAATTTGATTCGATACCTCAATGTCAGGAATACAAGTACAAATAATTTGAATGTCTATTTTTTTCAGAAATTTTATTAAATGAGCCTCAACAAAACCAATCCATCTCTATTTGTGATAACAATGCAGCATGAATCTAACACCTTATACTTAAAACTAAAGGTGCTTCATTTTTCTTGTCAGATTTTTGGAGCAGAAGCCTAGGCTTTTGGTTTCTCAGGGGCAGCAACAATATCTGCTACCTCTTTCTTCTCCTCCTTGACCACATCTATGGCTTCTGCAGGTTTCTCTGCCTCTTCTGGCTTGCTCTTGACCAGAACAAGTTCTTCAAGAACCGGTTTTATCTCAGTTGCTGGGGTTACTTCCTCATTTTTCACGGCCTCTGGAGCTGGTTCTGAAAGATCTAGCAAAGGTTCTTCCTTAGTCTCACCATCTTTCTTCTCCTGCAACTATTGACCATAAGAAAACAAACATCGTATATCACAAACCAAATTGATCGTTTTTCAATAGCACTTCAGGTATTTTGCGCCAGAACCATAGCTCTAAAGTTCTCATCCAACTCCAAGTATGATAGGATCATTTGCTTTGTCTGATATATGCTAAATTAACATCGATGTTAATCCTGACTTTCCAAGAATCATTGGGATAAACGCAATAATTCGTGAAAAGAGATTCCTATAGTTATAGTAAATTAACTCATGATCAAATAGGGTGGTTACCTGATGAACAGTCTCAATCTCAGTATTCTCCGAGACGGTCGGTGCTTCAACAGAGGCTGGTGCCTCGTCAAGATTCGAGTCTCTAGGTTTGCCCGCGCAGCTTCCCATGATGTTTTCTAAATTGGTGGGAAGATTGAGCGAGCAGAAAATTGGATAAAGAATGACGAGAAACTTGAAAACGGAAAGCGTTACACGACTGAACAAATTTGGAGGCTAAAACGAGAAGCAGGCAAGCAAGAGATTATATAGAGGTGGATAGCAACCTATTTGCTTGTTTTAAGGGCTTTATTACAATATGAATACGTGCTTGTGGACAGCCTGTATTGGCATTGTGAAAAGCATACCATGTTTTTCGCTGGCAATAACTGAACTAGTTCTTTTCTTTCTTTAGTGGGATGCCAGTTTTAAAAGTTAGTTACGGCAGTTACAAGAACATATTTATAAATACTAATGTTTAATATATGCGCATATTGGGGAATGTGTAATTACTCGCTTTTCTGAAGAAAAAAAATTAGTAATGTAATTTACACCATCATCGACCCAAATTGAGATTCTTGATTCGGGTTGAGAGGCAGATGCTCAACAACATTTCACATGCCCACTTCACAAAAACAATTTTAAACTCACGGAAACAGAAATAGGTCACACACTCAAGTTGAACTACAAAAGCAAAAGGAATCATTGCAAATATAAAATCTCATCACAAAATCTCAAATTAACTTCTAATGCGTCTACAAGTCTCCAAAATAAACTTAATCATAAAGAAATAACGGATCAAAAAGGAAATCACCACGCAGTATTCCTATGGTTACTACTCATTCTTCTTCGACTATGGTTCCCTTCTCGCTGACATAGATACCATCTAGGAACTTCCTGATATCCTTGTTCTTCACATGGCATTTCTGTCAATAGAAATTTAAACAGCAATCTCAGTATAAGCATGTATGAATATTAGAGATGTGGACTGTAAGCTAGAAGAACTGTAAAGTAATTGGGAGGTACCTGGTTAATCAGAGCACAAGATCGAGAAACAAGCTCAATGTCATTACCATCCAAAACCAATTCATCCTTAACCTTCTCAGATCTAACAATGTTAACTCCTTCAAGCATTTCCACCTTCCTAACCTGATGAGATTAAAAAAATGTCAAACCATACCCCAAATTCAAAGGCTAAATCAACCACAAACAAGTACATTAAAGAGCAGCAAGCCAATAAAGGATCTACTAGCATATCAACAAATCGAGATAGCCACTAGCCACAATTTCATATTGTTTAGAGAATAAACCCATAATTATTAATTCTAATGAAACCAAGTAGCAGATTGTGCCCCAAGTAAAATATACGAAACAATTCATCCACACATAATTCTCAAACCGTTTGCAGCTACTTATAGCTCTTGTCTGAGCTCCATTATTTGATTAAAATTGATTTTGGAATAGTGTTTTTTTTGGAGAATGTGCGGTTAAAAATTACGGGGAATTTTTGGGTTTACGTGTAATATTATTGTGAGAGAATGTGTGTGGTTGATAAGAGGGAGAAAAATGAATTAAAATTTAATGGGGGCCAAACAGGGGGCATATATTTCCTGAATACACATAGAAAGCAACAGTGTTAATGACAGTCAATTAAGCCTACCATACACAATTGCATAATCCCTAGCATAAACAGTAAATGCCAAAAAAAATTTACTTGCCACACTCCTTAAGCAAATGGCTTAAATCCTCACACAAACGATATAAACGTTCACTCCAAAACTATCATTTTCACAAATCCAGCTCTAAACAATCCACCAACAGAGCAAACAATAGTACAAAACTAACCCAATTGAAAAGTCAAATCAAAACAGAAATCCAAAATCAGGTGCTAATGAGAAGTTTATACTGACAAGTTGGTATATAGAAGAAAGCAAAAATTTCATTCACATTGGCATTTGTTTCAAATAACAGGCAAGTAAGACTTAAAAATGATCATGTCAACATAATAAAACCAAAAACTCCAAACCATTTCCCTAAACTATTCAAAATCTTCATCTGCCACACTCCTTAAAAAAGGTCCAATGGCTTAAATCCCCACACAAATAATAAACGTTCACTCCACGCCCAACATGTTCACTAATCCAGGTCAAAACAATCTACCAATAGAGGAAACCGTAGTGCAAACTAACCAAATAGAACAGTCAAAAATCAAATAAAAAATCCAAAATCAATTGCTCATTATAAGTTTTTACTGACACATTTGATAGAAAAAAGGAAAACTTAAATCGGATTGCCAGTCTTTCTTTATTTGAAAATAACATGTAACTAATAAAGCTAAATCATTTCCCTAAACTGTTAGATATACATTAGAGATCCATTAACAAAGAAACCCTGAACCCTAAATTAACCACCTACAAATCAAAACGTAAATGTAGATAAAAACAAAAATAATGCATAAACAAGGATATAAATACCTAACACTAAAAACCGTTCATAAACAAATGCACATAAATCCAACCATGCAACATAAAAACGCATAAATAGTATTAGAAAGGTTAGGGTTTAAACCTTCTTCTCTCCAAGGAAGTTACGAATCTCAATCGACTTGTTACCATTAGTAATAGAAGCATTAATCGGAAAGTGAGCATATACAAAACGCATCTTGTAGCGGTATCCCTTAGTAACGCCGTTAATCAAGTTATTGACATGGCTGAGAGCGGTGCGGATAGCTGCGGTGGTTTTCCTCGACCCGAACCATGCATCTACCTTCAGCTTCCTCTTCCCAGTTTCCTCATCGGTGATCAGCTGGAAATCCAAGTTCAAATGCTTGAAGTTTCGTGTCAGTGTTCCCCTCGGACCCTCCACTTCAATCATTTTTGCTTTGACCTTGATCTTCACCCCGTCTGGTATATCCATGGTCTCCGACGAGAGTATCGTCTTCATTGTTTCGCTCTGTGGCTCTGTGTGTGCGCAGTGTGTGTGCAGTGGGAGAGAATTTAGGGCAAATGCGATTATGCTAGGTATTTTATAGTGAAGCCCTAAGCAGTCTGATCAGGGCCGACATACAGTTCAAAACTGGCCCAATGAGCTCTGCACCTGAGTAATGGGAAATTTACACGAATAGCACAAAATATCTGATTTTGTAGTTATCCGGGAAGGCGCTAAACCCCCGTTTGGCCCCCTTTTTTTTTATTCTATTACATTAATTTTTTTCTCTCTTCATTTCAACCACACATTTATCAAATAAAATAATATTACACACAAATATAAAACTTTTCATTATTTTTCCACCACACATTCTCCCATCAATCACCATTCTAAAAAATTTTCACTTCCCAAAATAGGGGCCAAACAAGGGCTAGTATGCATTTGAAACATAATTAAATACTATTTGTAGTAATTGTATAGCATAAATAAATAAATTCATTATTTGTTTCTACTTGTGGTAATTGTAATGACATAGGAAAATCAATATAGGTTAGATAATATTCAAGGACGTGAGCTATTACTCTCTTAATAATGGATGCAATCTACAAATGGAAATTAGATATATTTCTTAGAAGAAGTGTAATTTGAGTATTCTTATCATACCTATTTTTATAATTTTGATGACTAGGATACACCCCCATTGAATTTAATATAGGTGGATAGGGGTGGATAGGTACAAATGTTTACAGTACCGTTTTGAAATTCGAACGATACAATTGAAAATTCGTTCCCAGGCCATCAATCTAGACTAGGTCGCTCTATTAGACTGATTTACAATTGATCTTGTAAAATTCTGAAACCCCGTCAAGTTCCATCACGTGCCAAGTAGAATTGTTCAAAAATGGAACACCAACAACAATCTTTCTAAGGATTACCTTTTACTCTTTGTACTATATTCATCTATGAAAAATTACACGTTTTGCAAACCGGAATTAAGGTTTAAACGTTTTGTTTTACAAAATTACAAACTTGGTCGGAATGAATGTTTTGGAGCATGCATTCTAGGAAAACAAAAAGCTCATCAAATTTTCATTTGCCTAAATTTACGACCTTCTTGTTATTGACTCGCATATGCAGTTCATGTCTTTCTCCTTTCCCTTACATTTTGGTGTTGTGATCCTCACAAATTCATGTACTTTGTATGATAAAAAGTCACGTTCAATTAGAATTCAATTCATCTATAGTGATGCATCCCTATTAATAATAGATAACATTATTCTCGTTATAATCAAACCCAAACAAGCACCTAGGGTAGGTGTAGGGGTTTATAGGGTTAAGAATCATTTATATACACTATTGCCTTACATTAATCGCATCATTCAACCACACATGTACAGAAAGATATACATGCAAAACATCTGTTTCAATTTCCTCAGACGGTAAGAAAATTGATGAAACGTGGACATTAGCATTAATTAAGATTTTCGTTTCCTTATAGCAGAAGATGAGAAAGATTGTTAAGAGAGTATGAATATATAAAACCATATTCTAGAGAGAGAAGTATATATACATTCAGTGATACAGATACATATAGAGAGAGAGAGGGAGGGAGGGAAGATGGAGGTGAACCTGAAGAAATCGATAATGAGTGCTAGAGTACTGATTGGTATGCTGGTGGTACAAGTGATTGCAACAGGACTGCAACTTCTTTCCAGAGTTATACTGAGTCAAGGAACCTTTCTTTTCGCTCTACTGGCGTATCGAAATGTAGTTGGTGCTATTTGTGTTCTTCCTTTTGCTCTCTACTGGGAAAGGTTCATTTTATATTGTATTTTCACTTATAGTTTATTAGCCTATAATTAATTAATTAATTTGACTGATGCTTCTGTATATTGCAGAGATGGATTAAAGAAGGTAACCTGGATAGTTTTTTTCTGGCTATTCATGGTAGCCTTAACCGGGTAAATCTCTTCTTCTTCTTCTTATTTTCTTTTAATTTTTTTTCCCCTCTCAAATCCCATTATTTGCATGAATTGTATTAAAAGTTTAAGGTTTTTTTTTTTTTTGATAAATTAGTGAGCTAAGTTTTCTGAGGAAAAAATTATGGGTTCCGTTAGAGAGTAATCACATTAAATAGTTCTTATTAACACTTGCAATATTTGTGATTAAGAGAAATGCTTGGATAATTGAGGGATTTTCATACAACAACAAACGGAGTCCTAGTTAAAAAAAAATTGGACTGCCCCAATCGTTTTCCACATATTCTGGTTCGAGTCTAACTCGTGACAAAGACTACCTTCTCTCTAGACAAGAACGAGAGAAAAACATTCTTCATTTCTAATTTTGACAGTGTTCCAAAGGTTTTGTTAATGTGTGAATGCACGCGTTGAAGAAATGTCACGCGTGCAAACCTGCTTGGTAGTTGAATTGAACAAAATTAGACTCAATAATGAAGAAAAATATCTAAACTGTTTACTAGTTGTGGTATAGTGTCCAAGGTATCCAATGTTACTATATAGGAATATGGTACGCTGGTATGCCTCAAACATTTTACACATGTAAAGTCGGGCATCGAAGCCACATTAATCAAAGATTTTTTAATTTGACTATGAAGTAAAATTCTCAATTTTCGTGTGATTTTGCCACAATACGAAATGTTGGCAGATGTTATATTAATCCTTTCTGACTTTCTGGTTTTGTCATCTCTCTGCTTTTGGGTTGGAAATGGCCTTTAAAATAAATTAATTTACATCTTCAATTCTGTAAAAATATCTCATATAAATTTTTATTTTAATCTAATAATTATAAATATATGTGTAGTGCGTAGTCGAATTTTTTATAATTTTTTCTTTATTTCATTGAAATAATTCTATGCTTTAATATTCTAGTTTGGTTTGTTAGGTCCCAACATCTAATAATTTTTTTTATTCTGGCTAGAGATTTAATTAGTTTTTGGTCACAATTTAGCGAACCCATCTTAATATCCAAATATAGAAATCAACGAGAACTATAAATATGCTAGTCCTAGGTAGCCTCACGCTCGACTAGATTTGTTTGAAAAAGCCCGCGTACGTATATTAAACATGATTATTGTTTAAATTGAAGTTTCAAAATTAAATACCCCAGTTTAATCAACATTTTGACTGGCTTTTTACATGATGCATTTGTATCATATATACATGATGCAGGATATCAATGGCTATGGGATTATTCTATTTGGGACTAAAGGACACCACAGCTACATATGCCACCAATTTCTTGAATCTAATCCCAGTTGTCACCTTTATCTTCTCAACTATCCTGAGGTATAAATACATATAAATCATTGAATACTTGCTAGAAGCGAGGTTGGGGAGTGTAATTTTATTATTTTTTTTTATTTTTATTTTTAACTGGACTACTATATAGGAAAAAAAAATATTGTTACATATGTTTCTGAGCTGATACTTAGAAGGCATAATTTTTTTTACATATAAAAGAAAATAAATAGACTCCCATCTCTGCCCTTGCTACTAGCTATAATTAGGAGCTTGCCTCTAGGGGCGGGACGGTAAGGGAAGCTCAAGGTTGAGGTTAAACCTATAATTAGGAGCCTGCCTCTAAGGGCGGGGCGATAGAGGACGCTCAAAGTTGGGGTCAACCTATAATTATGAGCCTGCCTATGACTATCGCTCTTAACTAAGAACTACGTACACATAAAACACGTGTGCTTTCTTATATAAATAGTTAATAATGTAGACAATATTAAAAAAAAACGATATTTAAATTTTTTTTTCCATTATATATTGTCTAGTACTGTCAATTTACGATACACGAAATACAATTAAAATTTTCATAGAAACTAACTTTTCGTACTGAAGTTTATAAATTACTTTTCTTATTCAATAGTATATCTTACGAACATTATTGTCTAGTCTACCGAGGACGTTTATTAAGGAAACTAGCTTATGTGGCATTTCTATTTGTAATTTTCCTTGAACTGAGAAGAATAGAGAAACTGAGAGTGAATACAAAGGCTGGCAAAGTCAAAACCCTGGGTGCAGTAATATGCTTAGCAGGAGCATTGACAATCGCCCTTTACAAAGGGAAAGCTTTTCACTTCCATCATTTCAGACAGCAAAATACAGTTATCAAAACAGTGCGAGAGACAAAGACCAGAGGGACTCTACTTCTAGTGGGTAGCGTACTGTCATATGGTATGTGGTTCACTACACAGGTAAGAACCCCAATTTAATTTTTAATTAAGAACCATGTTTGGTGTACGATGTTACAATATTGTTGTTGTCATTGGATAATTTAAAAAATTGTTGGATTTTTCAACCAACAAGTTTTTGATATATCAAATTTGTTAAATAATTTTGTCATCTAACATTGTTCAAATAGCATGTTTGGCTATTCTTAAAAGCGAAACGTCAATTTACTTTTTTCCTCTAAACATATTTGAATATATTACTTTATTCTTACTTTAGTCCAAGACTTAATTATTTTTAACGTCAATAATAATAGAACTTATTTATTTTAAGTGCATGTTTGGATTGGCTTTTGGAATACGTGGATAATAGTTAAGGGTTATAAGAAATATATATTTAAAATTAAAGTTTGATCAATTTAAATTATAATTAAGCCAATACAAACATGCACTAAAACTTAATCCTTCCGTCTCATCTATATAGACTGACTTTCTTTATTTTTTTGTCCCGATTATATAGTCTTTTTTCTTCATTGAGAATGTTTTGTTTTGTTCATTTACTAATATAACATTATTTATTTACTACTTTCAACAATAATTACTACTAGTTATTAATAATTAAATAAAAGTAAATTATGAAAGTTTTTTACAAAAATTGTTTTTTTCAATAATATTAAATAAGGTTTCTTAATCCGTGTGAGAAAAAAAAATCAACCTATATAAATGGGATGAAGAAAATATTTATTACTTATAACGAGGTCAAATTTTTTGTTCCGAAATTGCTGTCCCATGAATACATTTTTAATATCTCGACACATTACCTCTTCTTAGCAAATGAAAAGATGCCAAGGTGTAATACATTGAAGTGTCAAATTTGTGCTGACATCTTCTCATTTGCTATGAAGAGTTGACGTGTTGAGCTATTAAAAATGTGTATACGGGACAATCAAGAAGACGACCACTTTGGGACAACGGATTTGGACTCACTTATAACTGAACTTCTTATTCTTATCTAAACATGCACCGCCTTGGATACATTATTTTAACTAAAAAAGACGCATTTTTATGAAATTAACTTATTTTGAACTTCACCAAGAAGTAAAATTTTCAAGTTAAGCCAAACATACCCAGCACTATCGAGTTCAGTATATCTAGCATGTCATTATATTTTGAGTTCCTAAATTTTGTGTTTCTTGTCCAATTCAATATTTAATTTCATATCTTCATCATAATTCTGTGCAACAGGTTAAATTATTCAAAGTATTTCCCTATAAATTTTGTGCAACAATGTTGACATGCGTCATAGCATCAATACAGCTAGTGATAATTGGCCTATGCATAACTAGAAAACCAGAGGCATGGAAACTAGGTTGGAATTTGCAGCTAATCACCATAGTTTACTCGGTAAGAAATAGTCATTTTCCCACAAGAATACTTTTAAGCTTTTAATTACACGCGCTCTACGTTTTGTCACGTCGAAGTTTGTGTTATATTGAACATCACGCGGATTAACTTAATTCGAGTGATTTGTGTTATTTCAAAAATCCGACCAAACATCCTTCTATGAATATATTTGTATTTTTGCAGGGGATACTGGCCACTGCTGCAACATTTTGTTTGATTTCATGGGCAATTAGTGAACGTGGACCGACTTACCCATCCATGTTCAATCCATTGTCACTTATTTTTGTGGCCATACTTGAAGCTCTCTTCCTCGGTGAACCAATCACGGTTGGAAGGTACAAATCTCCTTAGTTAATTCTATTTTCGATATGAACTGTCAACAAATTTAATCCAATTTTGACTATTATTTTGGGTTCATTGTAGCTCGCTTGGCATGTGTCTTATCATAGTAGGGTTGTACTCATTCATATGGGGAAAAAGCAAGGAGCCCAAATCCAAGCCTGCCGGTATGGCTAAAGAAGGCGGCATAGCCGTGCCAGAACCTGTCGGCTTGGAATCGGTCACCATAGTTATGCCAGCTGATACCAAAATCCGCAATGTTGAAGATGATAAGCAAATAGAACTTGCACGCTAATATATATCCTCATCTTACTCATATAGCTTTTATGCTACGTATGCATGACAAGGTGAATTATGGTTAATAAATCTTTTTTGAGACGATATATGTAAGTTTTTATGAAATTGAACCCATATTAATAACATTGTTAATGTGGTATTTTGTTTTATAAGTTTGTTTTATAGGAAACACTTTGGCCAACTTCCCCCTTTTTTTTTCCCCCTTTTCACAAGATTGCTGAAGATAATCACTAGCTACACTTGGACGTCTATGGTTTCAACTTAAAAAACTCAAGGACAGAGCCTGGTTATGGCCGGCATATGCGGTAGTCCACGGCAGCCTTTGGGCCCAAATTTTTTTCCAT
>CAIGRN010097742.1:0-10339 GCA_903798345.1 Fraxinus anomala
TCGATTGAGTCATCGGTCCTTCTTTCACTAGCAATGGATCATTCCCCGAACTTGTCCTTGTTTCGATGGCACCTTGGATCATATCATCTTTCAAGAGCTCTAACATTAAATCTCATTTTTGTATGGAGGAGTGGATATGGAGTATGAAAAAAACATATAAAACATAATAAAAATCATATATAAAACAACATAAACTCTGTTATTCTTTAAGAACAGATCGGAGGTGAAGGACACTGTTTCTTTGAAGACTACATTGTGCCAATTTCCTTCATAAATATTCATTACAACTTGGCTCTACTTATAGCCACCATTTGATAGATTTTACAAAGATATCTTATCAACTCTTACACAACCCATGCTTGCTTGTAAAATACATAATCTAAGTCTAACTTTACATCACATCTAGTTAGACATTTGAACTAAATATTGTAACTAAGTTACAATCCAAAATTACAATAATAATGTGACAACAAAATTTGGTCTAAAGCTCTTTTGNTGATAGATTTTACAAAGATATCTTATCAACTCTTACACAACCCATGCTTGCTTGTAAAATACATAATCTAAGTCTAACTTTACATCACATCTAGTTAGACATTTGAACTAAATATTGTAACTAAGTTACAATCCAAAATTACAATAATAATGTGACAACAAAATTTGGTCTAAAGCTCTTTTGAGAGAGCTCTTATCATTTTGGAGGAGCGTGGATACCTGTTATACACTTACCAATTATTTAACACAAAGCATAAAAACATGTAAACCATATAAAATCACTCTGCTGGAATTGCACCAGAACAGAGGAGAAGATGGAACACTTTAGAAACTACATTTTCTCTATATTTCTTCATACATTCCTCTTCTACAAACCGGCTATATTTATAGCCAACTCTAAGGTAAGATATTACAAGATTTTCCTACCAACTATCAATCAACTCTTACACAACCCATACTTGCTTGTAAAATACATAATCTAAGTCTAACTTTACATCACATCTAGTTAGACATTTGAACTAAATATTGTAACTAAGTTACAATCCACTTGTAAAATACATAATCTAAGTCTAACTTTACATCACATCTAGTTAGACATTTGAACTAAATATTGTAACTAAGTTCAATCCAAAATTACAATAATAATGTGACAACAAAATGTCACAATTCCAACAAAGAAACATCTATAGCAGCAGATTATTGTCATTTAAACGAGAAAATGAATCATAAACTCGAGAATATAAACTCATAATTAAAACTGAATCATTTTTCAAAAATAAGATAAATTTATTTTTCAAGAGAAGTCGTTGTGCACTCATCAGTAATGCCACGAAGGAGCTTACATGATTTGCCATGGAAACATGGTTTCAATAACAACTTAAAAATGTAAATCTATTGATTTATTATTTACAGAAGTTGAGAAACGCAAAACAAATTTTCAACTTAGACTTATGTATGTATAAATATATAGCCACTCTTGAATCACATCCAATGACAAATACATAAATGCAAAAATTCATTAAATAACTTCGTTAAATAAGTCTAATACAGCTCTTTGGCCAAGCAACAGTACTTCTCATGGCTTCACTAAGAACTCGAAATTCATTTGTAGGTCTATATAAGGGCAACTTACCCATATACACCTCCTCAACCTAAACCTTCCAACAATCTCGTCCGAGTGGAGTGCATCACCTTTGCGCTTGGGCCTGCTGATGCAATCTTCCCTTCTGCTACATTTTTTTCCTCCTCAAACATGTACCAATGCAATAATTGATACCTTGCACCTTGCAACTGTGCAATACCTCCATGGATACCACTTCCTTGTTGGGACTATAAATTTACAGTAAAATAAAAATACTCCTTTTAAAACTAGTATGATATAGTTTGAGTTTATATTGAACAAATAATAAATAATATAAGATACAAAAACCTAAGGAGTAAAAGCATGTGAACTCGTGTCCTCTACATTCTTATTTTAATTCTGCAAAATAATATAAAAATTAAAAACTTATTCTACATATTAAGTTATATTAAGCTATGTTATCATATTATATATAATGGCAAAGTATATAACCTAAGATAACTTGAAAAGTGCTTCAACCATTTCTTCTAGTGCTTCCATCCTTACCGAGTTTGTAATTGGCTTTCAAGTTATCTCACTCTCCCATTACTTTGAATTTTTCCATCCACTTTTGATGGTGTAACTCCAAATCCAAGTCCCATTGCTCTTCGACGATGCTCAGGACCTAAAATTCGAGCAACAACATTTTCGTGGATGGAATCTTCTGCTAGTGTATCAGAAATTGACTGGGCACAACCTTCTATCTTCTGTACTTTATGGAACTTATATATATAATAAATCAAATTATTGTTGAAAGAATGTTGATAGAATACACATACAAAAGTTTCAGCAACTGCTTCATTTATTTATTTTCCATCCTTTCGAAGATGTCAATGAGTCCATTTTCTCGTTCTTAATCCTTTTATATTTGGATTCTTTTTCTTTGCAATAAAAATCCAGTAATTACATACTGCAGGTTGATTACAGTTTTTTTTTATGCTAGTTTTATCTTACGCATACATATAAAGTAAAATGAATGAAGATACATGAGAAAATCATTGCATAGACATATAGAAAAATAAAGATAGTTTGTAATTGTACCAAATCGTCAGCCATACGTGAATAACCCTTTCGACCCATGGTATGGAGAAAGTTTAAGCTAAATATGAAAATTTAGCTTACTTTAAAATCAGTAGAAAGAGTATCTGCTACAAACTTTTCCCATTCTTCTTCACAATTTACATTCTTCGGTCCAAGAATGGCAATAGCGCGTTTTCTATTCACAGATGATGCTATTTGAATTTTAATTCATTTTCTCAATCTTGATTTGAATGTCGTCCAATACTTTCTCATACATTGAAATGCAATTTTTTTATGGCAATCACTGACATTGAAGCTTTGCTGTATTTATCAAAAATATAAGAAATGGAGTCAAGCTTGGAATGAAAAATATATCATAAATAATCAGAAAAGTGTCGTATTAAATAAATATACATGTTTGAAATTCCAAAGTTCAATTTTTTTTCTTGTCATCCACTGAATGTCGATCTTTAATAACAATTGGCGCATGTTCCCGTACAATGACTCCAGCTATGTTGGCAAATTTATCAGAGTTACGGCCAACTACTTGCCAAAATTCATTGAATTCAAGTTCCATCTTCTGATAATTATTTTCAGGAACCATTTTCACTTGGGTTGGACCTTTTTTTCCTTTTTGAAGCATCCACATTTTTCAGCGATATGTTTTGATCATCAGTAATTGGAGTAGATATAGTATATTCAGGTTCACTAGAAAGTCTTAGTATCTCATTTGTCTCCCGAATTGTAACAGCAATTGCAGCGTTTCGTCTTTTAGAACTCTTGGAAGCTTGCTTATTTGACTTAAAGAATACAACATGAAAACAAAATATAAATGAAATTATTTTCGAAAGTTACCATATATCTTAAGAAGTGTAACGAAACACCCTGACCTTAGCTTTATCCATCATATAAAGTATATTTAATATTGTCAACTAGTTCGAAAAAATTCACTTAAGAGAGAATAAAAATCTGCAAACAAAAAAAAAAAGAAAGAGAATCTAATTATCCCAAGAAATAACATTTGGTGATCAAACACAGCAGACAACAAGAAAAGCTTTATTCACAGTCCTATATTGTAAATTGATTTTCATTTCCTTGTGTAAATATAATGGTGATAATATATCAGATTTTTGTATCTTCAAACTCCAACCATAGTGTTATGGGTCTTTTGAGGCCCTTCACCTCGTCCATTCATCTTGTTCGCCACGTATTGGCCAAACTGATCTGGTGTTGCTACGTGGCAAACGAACTGCATCTATGTCAGATGAACCAATTCCATAATTCCGAACTAAAAGAACCGAACTCATCCGCCATTCACGATGGATGCAAAGGCCCGCACTCTGCATTCGTTACACCTCAAATCTGTCCAAAGTCAAGTCCAAATCTGTCAGAAACAGTCAACTCAGTTACTATGTCAGAAATCATTTAATGCCCGCCAGCTTATGAATTGACAGATTGATACCTACGAAATGATGACCCATCTGGGATCTGAGGCCACATGTCTCCCCATCTAACGGTTCTTCTCTTCCCTTCTCTAGTATAAATACCCCCGTACACTAGTAAGTCGGGGGTTCCAATTTCGAATCTTGGCATTCTAGTTTTTAATTTTAAAAAGCATTTCGATATATTCACACACATCCTCAACCACGTCTCAACGACTACTTCATCGTCGGGCATCATTTTTCGGTTGACTGAAACACTGAAGCGGATTCGAGTCGAAGAAATCGTTAGAGTCCACAAAGATAAATTCCAGTTGAAAGGGAAGTGGGAATAGACACTTCCAACTACACTGTCACCCCAACTGACAGCGCTTCGGCTGGGGAAGATAACTTTCCCCCAGATTATAAAGAGTGGCCTCAAAGGTCTGCAAGTGTGTTTGATCGGATTGGGCAAATACCTAGAAATAGGGATCAGTCCATCTATCAAATAGTTCGTCCGCAAGAATGCATGCAAAGCCAAGTTCAGCCTCCTCCGCCTAGGAATAAGCGAGAAGATGGAACTTGGTGGATTGGGGGAACCGAGGAACTTCACTACAACCACCTCGCTCTTTAGCAGATGGGAATGATTCTGACGAATCGTGTCGGTCTTACGAGCTGGATGATGACGATGACAACCTTTCCTTCTCTAGGGAGCTCCATAGCTTTCCCATGCCACAGAACTTTGTTTTCACTAAAATTCCTAAGTACGAAGGAAAATGTGACCCAGAGAAACACCTCAACAAGTACAAAATGCAAATGAGTCTTCGAGGCGCTATGCCAACTCTAAAATGCAGGGCATTTCACTTAATACTCAGTGGCGTGGCCGAAGTGTGGTATAGTAGATTGGTACCTCTTAGCATCAGGAGCTGGCCAGACCTCAAGGAGGCATTTCTAAACCAATACTTGTTAAGAAATGAAGGAGAGACGCCAATCTAGTACCTCCAGGACATGAGGCAAGCGACAGGGAAAACTCTGAAAAGTTACCTCACCCGTTTTACATATGAAATAACCTATTGTGAACAAGTCACGGACAATGAAGCCCTCTCAGCTCTTAAGAGAGGACTAAATATGAATACGTTGTTTTGGAGAAATGTCCAAAGTAAAAAGCCTTCCACTTACGACAAACTGGTAGAGATAATGAAAGTTGACCATCGAAACAGGGCGGCACAAAGGCTCCCTCCGCCTTAGAGGCAGGTCGGTAGGGGCCTACCTCTCACATCGTAAGCCAACAGTAGACTCAGGTCAGACATGCAGTGGCCCCAACTTCTGAACAGGCATTGGCTACAGCCATTTTGAATGCAATTCCAACATTGGCATATGAAAACATAGGACCCAGTAATAACGGTGTGACCAAAAATCCTGGCAGACCCTCTACCTCTAAGAATAGAGGAAGAGGCGGAAGGCTAAGAAATAGGCCCCAAGAAGAGCTATGACCCTGCTACACTTTCCACCATTTTCATGGCCATGACGCCAGTGAATATCGAAAAGCCACTAGATCTGCAAGAAGCAACCCTCGTAGCACTAATGAGAACCGCCACCAGGAGAAAATTTTAAGGCAGAACTCACCAAGAAGGGAGAGACGAGGCAACAATCACCTCGATATAATAGGAACAAGGACAGAGAAAGACCCAGAAGTAGACAGGGGCCTAGAAGAACCTGGCCGTTGCAAAAGAACACCAGCCCATTCGAGAAATTGACACGATCATTGGGGGGCCTCATGTAGGAGGTGAGTTCAGGAATGCACGAAGGAATTACACTAGAGAGACCAATGATCCGCCTATGGCCAGCTACAAAATAAGTCAATCCTAAAGGATGAGGTATGTGGAGCCCATTACATTTACCTAAGAAGATGCGATGGGTGTACACTACCCCCATAGTGATGCACTAGTGGTGAGAGTCTTGGTGGCTCAAAATGGATTAAAATGAATGCTAGTAGATAACGGGAGTTTAGTCAATATCCTATTCGGCTCTACTTATGATAAGATGGTTGTATACCATAAACTCATCCCTATGACTTCTCCCTTATACGGGTTCACCAGAGATAACATTGTTCCACGTGGAAAAATCACCAATGGAAGAATTGAAAAGCTTTCCAGTAGACTACCAAGACACTTCCAAAGTCTTACAAGTGGGAAATGAGTTGGAAGAAGAAAGAACTGAAGGACTTCTTCCTTAAGAACTCAGACGTCTTTGCATGGAAACACAAAGACATGATTGGAATAGACCCGAAGGTCAGTTGCCATCATTTACAAATCAACCCAAGTTAGACCCCGCATAGACATAAGAGAAGAACCTTGAATGCGAAAAAGTATGAGGCCCTAAATGAAGAAGTGGAAAAATTAATCAGTAATGGCTTCATTAAGAAAGCCGCCTATCCGAAGTGCATATCCAATCTCGTGTTGGTGAAGAAATACAATGGCAAGTGGAGAGTGTGCATTGACTTCTCCAATCTCAATCAAGTTTGCCTGAAGGATAGCTTCCTACTTCCTCGAATAGATCAATTGGTAGACTTGACAACTGGACACAAGTTGTTAAGTTTCATGGATACTTATTCGGGTTACAACCAAATCACCATGAATCCGGGAGATGAGGACAACACTTCCTTTATCACGGATAAAGGATTATATTGTTACAAAGTGATACCCTTTGGGTTGAAAAATGACGGATCCACATATCAAAGGCTAGTAAATAAGATATTTACTGATCAGCTTGGCAAAACGATGAAAGTCTACGTTGATGATATGCTTGTTAAGAGCTTTCAAGCTGAGGAGCATGTTAGACACCTGGGCGAGGCCTTCCAGATTCTGAGGAGATACCTGATGAGATTGAACCCTCTCGAATGTGCATTTGGCGTAGCATTCGGTAAATTCCTAAGGTACATTGTAAATTAGAGAGGGATTTAGGCGAATTCAAAGAAGATCAAGGCTTTGATTGAAATGATGTTGCCCCAAAAGTCGAAAGAGGTGCAATGGCTCACCAGCAGGGTTTTTGCACTCAACGGCTTCATATCCAAAGCCACTGAGAAGTGTCTTCCCTTCTTTAAGGTTCTCAAATGGAGAAAGAAATTCCAATGGACACCGAAGTGTGAAGAGGCATTTCTGGCACTGAAAAGTTACCTTGGACAAGCTATCCTCCTTTCTAAACCAAAGGTAGGTGAACCACTTATACTTTATTTAGTTGTGTTCGATGACGCCATCAGTTCGATTTTCTTAAGAGAGGATGAGACACATCAATTGCCTATTTATTATATAAGTAAAGCTTTGTTACCAACAGAAGTGTGCTACCCAGATATAGAGAAGCTCGCCATTTTCTTAATCACCGCTACTCGAAAGTTGAGACCTTATTTTCTGGCCCACGGCATCCATGTACTAACAAATTACCCCCTAAAGCAAGTCCTCTAGAAACTAGATGCTTCGGGGAGGTTGCTGAAATGGGTAGTGGAGCTAGGTGAGTTCAACATAGGGTATAAACCCAGGGCCACGATTAAAGGTCAGGCCCTAGCAGACTTTGTTGTTGAATTTGCCAAGGCCCTCGAGATTGAAATGAATATGGAACCAGTGGAGCCTCCCACCTAGAACCTCTTTGTAAACGGATAATCTGGAGAAGCTAGTTCGGGAGCGGGAATAGTCTTGGAGAGTTCGGAGATACATAATCTTAACTGTGCAGTAAGGTGCGGATTCAAAGCATTTAACAATGTAGCTGAGTATGAGGCGCTCCTAGCCAGCCTTCATCTGGCTAAAGAATTGCAAGTGAAGATGTTAACTGTCAACTACGATTCACAGTTAGTGATAAACTAGGTAAACAACAATTTTGTGGCTAGAGACAAGCACATAGCGGCATACCTAAAACTAGTCATGGAATTCCTCCCCCACTACGAAAGGTTTGAACTGATGAAAATTCCCATGCTGATGATTTGTCAAAATTAGCTAGCAGTAGGGATTCCGAACTTCTTAAGGTGGTTCCCATAGAACACCTAGATGAACCGTCCATTGTAAGGAAAGAAGAAGTAATGTGGACAGAAGACATCCCTCTATGGATGCAACCAATCATTGCTTTTCTTAAAGAACAAGCCGTACCAAACAACGAAGGCGAAGCTCATCGACTTCGGAAGAGGGCTGTTCACTTCATCCTACAGGATGACGTGCTATACAAGCAAGGTTTCTCATCATCTCTCCTCAGGTGCACAGGAGGTGAGGAAGCGAATTACATTCTTAGAGAAATCCATGAGGGGGTTTGTGACAATCACTCCGGAGTGCCAACACTGGCTCACAAGGTACTCAGACAGGAATACTACTAGCCTACCCTGAAAAGGGACTCGATTCTATTCGTATAAAAATGCGATAAATGCCAACGCTTTTCCAATATGCAAAGACAACCCTCTCAAGAACTCACGGTCGTGTCAAGCCCTTGGCCATTTGCCAAGTGGGCGGTTGATTTTATTGGGCCATTGCCAAGGGAAATAGGGAATGTCTGCTTCACTATTGTTGCGATTTATTACTTTACAAAATGGGTCGAAGCGGAGCCATTGGCCAAGATCACCGAAGTAAATACCTCCAAATTTCTCTGGAAAAATATTATATACAGATTCGGCATACCCCACTCCATGGTTTCAGACAATGGTAAACAGTTTGAAAACAAGAAAATTAGGGACCAATGCAATGAACTAAGAATCAAAAAGCATTTCTCAACACCTCACCACCTCCAAGCTAACGGCCAGGTAGAGGTAGTCAATAAAACCATCAAATTCATCCTGAAAAGAAAGTTGGATGCTTCAAAAGGGGAATGGGTTGATGAACTCCCCCAAGTTCTCTGGGCAATACGAACCACCTATAGAGCTGCAACTGGATAAACCCCATTCTCCATGATATACGGGGCCGAAGCCATGAGCCCAGTAGAAGTTGGAGTGCCTTCGCCTCATCGCATCCACTTTAACGAAATAACAAACGATGAACTAAGGAAGTTTGAGCTAGAGCTTCTCGAAGAAAAGAGAGATGATTCTCAAGTTAAACTCGCCTCCTACCAAAGCAAGATGATGCGTTACTACAATGACAAAGTGAAGAGAAGGGCCTTCCATATTGACGATCTGGTACCGCGGAGAATATTTCCATCTTCAAGAATTGTTTAGCTTCTCCCAAGTAGATTTAAGAGAAAAGAAACACCTTAAAAGATACGTTGTGGCTTCCCCATTGTACTTGTAACACCAAAAAAAAAAGAATGAAATTCGAAGCGTTACACAAAAAATCTTCTTAATTAGGGCTTTCTATTGTTGACCAAAATAATTGAGATTTGATTGATTGGAGGATGTCTAAAGTATTTAGATTTTTTAGTCCTAAATTGTGGAGATCAAATTTCAATAATAATTAGGAGTTTGTTTTGGAAAAGGACTCTGGGATGGCCAAACAGACATGTTTTGAAATATAAAACTCGAGAGACGGGTGCTACAGCGCCAAGGAGAGGTGTTGAGTCGCCAGGCCCCATGCTGGGAAAAATTATGCCGGGCGCTCGCTAGCGTAATTTTACATGGTTTCCTTGTTTTATCCGATTTTTTGGGACTTCTTCTACATCTTGGACTCCAACAAGAGGGTCTATATATATTTTCACATTGTATCTCCATATTATAACATTCATAATATATTATGTACACATTCAACAACATATTGAGAGATTGAGAATTTAGATTTCAATTAAGATTATTGAAATCTTGATATTGTAAACACAAAATTATTGATTATAGTGGAAATTGAGATTATTGAAATCTTAATATTGTCAATACAAAACTATTGATTATAGTGGGTTGTTCTTCTGTGCCCGTGATTTCTTTTTGTATTGGGTTTTCACGTAAATTATTTTGTTCTTATTTTGTTCTTCATTATTTCATTATTTTTATTATCTTGCGATCCGTTTCATAGCAGTATTCATAAAAAATCTATACAAATGGAAATTTTACTAGAAAGTTAAAAGCATTTCAATCGCCGAGCACTTGTCACCATGCCAAACCACTGTCATGCCTTCAATTAACCTGCAAATTTTGTAAGAGTGAGTACCACAAGTAATACTCAGTAGGAAACATTTAAGTAAATTGTAAAAAATATATATTTTCAGAATGCAATTTTGTTTATTTGTGTCACCGTCAATTCTGCAAAGCGAACTGATGATCAATCAGTCTATTTACTCTTAGGTTTTAATAACCCCTTTCATGTGTCATAAATCATCTCTTATTTGAAAC
>CAIGRN010097759.1:0-16039 GCA_903798345.1 Fraxinus anomala
GTTCTCTCCGTTCTGGACGTCTTCTAGGGTTTTTGATTGGAATTAGGAAAACAGAAAATTCGTCTCGGAAGTCTTTTATGCGACCGCATAGTATAAAATCATGTGGTCGCATAGAACAAATAAATTCCGCTCAAACTCTCGGTAATGGTCTATGCGGTCGCACGAAATTAACACTATGCGATCGCATAGTGTTAGCAATTTTCTTTGCCGAATAGCTTTTAGTATTTTGGTCTTATCTGTTCCACTCCCAATATCCGATTGCGTCGGTTCAGGATGCGTTGGAAAGATAATGCAAACGGCTACAATTTTTCTGTAGATGCTATCTTCGAATTCGATCGTTTTCCATGTCCAAAATTGGTCTCAATATGAGACTGAAAATCGGTGCAAAACTTTTCAGCAGGAAAGTTGATATGTGATAATGTCTTGGCTATATCTCATCCCTTTGACTCCTTTATTCATCCAATTGTCCTCTTAACACTCTCAAATATTCATCACAAGTTTAGAAACAAGTTTAGAGCATTTACACTTTAGTCCCTGAACACTTTCTTCCATTTTAATCTATTTTCACATATTTCTTCCAAATTACGCCATATCCATATAATTGCCATCTAAATCAAAATATGAACATAATGGGTACATTTTGGCATTGATTAATCATACGAGCACATAAAATAAGAAGGGAAAAATATGTATTTTACATTACTATCACTTATCCCAATCTATTAAAATGATACACAGACCATTATCGGTTTGCATAGCTGTAGAGCAGATCACACTACTGCAAGTTGCCCTTAGCCTTCATGCATGTTATTCAGCTTGAGAAAGTTAGCTACACACAGAACTTTAAGAGGCAACAGAACGATCCCCAATCCAAAACTTACAATCCGGGGTAGAAGAATAATCTAATTCTCATGTTCTAACAATTAAGGACATGCTAAAGAAAGAAACTATCAAAATAGACCACCAAGGTTCCAAAAACAGTAGCAACAACAACCTCAAGTTCGGGTAAGATAATCTCCATACCCATCACAGGCCCCCGTATATCTAGATCGCAATTGAAAGTCCCAAGTTCGAGCTACGAACTGGGATACACTGAGATAAAAAATGTGTGAGCTAAAAGTCCCCGTGGAGTCGATTACTTGCTCGAGGATGACAACCTCAATCTCGCCAACATGAAGGAAATCGAGGGTACGAACCTGAACTCTTTAATATTTCTCCTGTCTCTCCCCGTTCTATGTTCGTGCTAATGCCTTTGTCATTTTTGCAGATTTAGAAATGTCTTTCGATCCATTAGCCCTCATTGCCAATGTTCATCAGAAGGCCAAAGGCCTGAAGCCAAAGGTGCTTGCCTCGCCTAAAGGAAAGAAATGAGCTCGAGAGGCATCATCAAGCAAAGTCCCAAATGGGTCGGGGCAAACATTGCGACCCCAGGCCTTCGCCTCGTCCAACTACTCGTGCCTTCACACCCCGAGGTACTCCAGAGGTCATAGATTTGGAGGATGATGGGCCTCTATCCCAATTGGTGCTAGAAGAACATGCTTGATGTCCACTGATCCCGAGCTTGGTGACCAAGTACAAGGAAGAGGCAATCCCGATGAGGGAGTGATGGCGCTCGAGCTTATGACTTTGAAGGTAAGAGTTTACCTCGAGCCAATAACTTTATCATTATTACTATTTTTTAGTTCGATCTAGTATTCACTAGCTCGACATCACTGGCCTTGAAGAGTCTGGGATCCTTGGGCAAGAAGGCTGTGCTCGAGGCCCAAATGAAGGGAAAGAGAAGCGCATTCGAGAGCTCGAGGTTGAGCGTGATCTTGCTTGAATCGAGATGAGGAAAGTTCAAGACTAGATAGGGATGGCCAAGGATGAGGCCGAAGAAGCTAAGCTCGAGCTTATGCACACTAGGAAAGAGTTCGAGGAAAAGCTTGGAAAAGCTCGTGATTAGGCTATTGATGCTTTCAAAATATCGAAAGAGTACAAGATACTGCTCGGCCAATATGGTTAGGGTTCCTATCATTATGGGCTAAAGCTAGGTCGCTCCTTCTTGAGGACCAAACTTTTCGAGGACCTACAGCCCGTGGTCGAGGAGATCAAGTTGGTTAAAAAGCTAGCGAACGAGCTTGACCTCTCTGCTTTCAAGGCCGAAGAGGAAGATGATGAAGATTGGGTTGAGACTACTGATCAGGTTGATCCTGCCGAAGCTACCGACCTTGACCAATCCCCATCCTGAGCATAGCTAGTACTTTTTGTTGTTTTTATTTTGAAAGAATTGTAAGTACATTGCCTGAACAGGGATTTTTGTTAATGAAGGTTGGTGATTTCATTATTTTTTGCTCTGGTACATAGATAAGCTCGAGCGTTTCATTTGAAAGAGTAAATTGGCTCAAGTTTCGTACTTGTCAAATATACTTCCAATTGGGCTCGATTGTTAACACAAATAAGTTCGGGCTTCACATTTTCAATATTTTAGATGGTGGAGCTCTGGTTATCAATTATCTCGAGCTTCTCACTTGCCCAATATTTTTGGTAATGGTGCTTCAGTGTCAATGCTAATTAGCTTAAGCTTCACACTTGCCCAATATTTTGTGTAGTAGAGCTCAAGTGTCAACGCCAATTAGCTCGAGCTCCACACACTCGAGTGTCAATGCCAATTAGCTTGTCATAATTGACTAAGCTTTGACCAAATGCGATCGAGTATTATATGTTATTACCTTGAGCGTGGTATTTGGTCAATTGTTTGGCCAAGCAAGCTCGACTTTTATATTCTTCATATTTCTGGTTGAATGAGATCGAGTCTTATACGTTTCACCAACCTGAACTCGACCTCTTCAATTTTTACTGCGATACAAATTATGTGACTTAGGTCGGGGTGACGTGTTCGTGTTCGAAGACTGCATGTGTTGGGAACGGCCTTGTGCTGGTTTGAATTGTACTAGCCACATGCATGGAGCATAACCTTATGCTAGTGTAATGTGTTAGCCACATGTGCGGAGCATGACCTTACGCTGGTTTGTTACGTTAGCTGCATGTGCGGAGCACTACCTTATGCTAGTTTATTTTGCTAGCTGTTTGCGTGGAGCACGACCTTACACTAGTTTGTTTTTGTTAGTTGCATGTGTGGAGCACGACCTTACGCTAGTTTATTTTGTTAGCTGTATGCGCGGAGCACGATCCTAAACCTTCTTGTCCTGACCTTGGCGTTGAAGTGTTTTGCTGTTTTGTTCTGATAACTTCCAGCCCTTAGCGAGGCTTGTTCTCGTACTTCCTTAAGCGAGTCTAGATGTTCAGTAGTTTGTCCTTCAATGTGAGGCTCGATCATCCTATGTGATGGGATCCCGACTTCAATCGGTATCATGGCCTCCACACCAAATGTTAACATGAACAGGGTTTCGCAATGGCTGTCTTATGAAAAGTTATGTGCTTCCAAAGTATAGCGGGCAGCTCTTCGGGCCAACTTCCTTTGGCATTGCCAATCCTTGTTTGAAGATCTTGTAGTATGATACAGTTTGTTACTTCCACGAAGCCATTGCTCTGAGGATGCGATTTAGAAGTTAGGCGATGGTCAATCCTGAGGCTGGTGCAAAAGCTTCTAAATTGTGAATTATCAAATTGTCTTTCGTTGTATGTTATCAGTACCTTTGGTATCTCGAACCTACACACGATGGACTTCCGGATGAATGATCTGAGCTTGGGCTCTGAGATGATCGCAAAGGGCTAAGCTTCTACCCACTAGGTAAAGTATTCCACCGCTACAACAACAAATTTCACTTGACCTATCACCAAAGGAAAAGGTCCAAGGATGTTCACCTTCCACTATTCAAAAGGAGCAGCACATGGAATTGATGTTAGCTCTTCAGTATGAGTATGTATCATGTTTCCGAATCTCTGACATTATTAGAGAAGTCTTATTTCGCAAGAGTTTTTACTCTGCCCTACCTCAGATGTCTCAAACCCTCTGAGTCTCTCCAAGCCTTGGCGGAGGTTCACGAAGGTATATGTGGGAATCACCAAGGAGCCCGTGCACTATCCTACAAGCTCATAAGATATGGATATTATTGGTGCTTCAGTCTTGATGCTTCTTACTTCTTGGGTAAGGTGGTAGGCTTCCACTGTTCAAGTACATCCATATATTAGATCCATCCAAGAGGGCTTATGATCAATGTCCATGATGATTGTCTTCTGATTTATGCTAGGTTCGGTCACCATCTTGATATGCACCGTTCGGTCCAATCCATCTATCCCCATGAACATAAGTCTAGATAACACATCGGCCTTCACATTTTCAGCTCTAGCAACTTTCTTGATCTTACAGCCTTTAAATCGTCTCCGAAGGTCGTGTACCTTTAAACAATACAAGCTCATCTTCTTATCTTTTTTCTCAAATGTATCTTCAATCTGGCCAACCACAAGTTGTGAGTCACTGAAAAATACCTTTAAACAATACAAGCTCGTCTTCTTATCTTTTTTCTCAAATGTATCTTCAATCTGGCCAACCACAAGTGGTGAGTCACTGAAAACGTTGACATGCTCAAGATCAAGGTTGTACGCTAGTTCTAGGGTTAGAATGACGGCTTCATACTCTGCCTCATTATTGGTTACTTCAAATTCAAACCTAAGCGTGCACTGGATACAAGCTCATCTTCTTATCTTCAAATTCATACTCTGCCCTAAGAACATGCTAGAAGCCTCTCTAAATGCACATTTAGTAGGGTTCAACTTCATCTTGTACTTTCATAGTGTAGCAAAGACCTCTTCAAGGTTGGAGATATGACCATCCAGTTGCTTACTTTTAATGACCATAGTATCCATGTATGCCTCGAAGTTCTTCTTTATCAAATTGGCAAACACCTTATTGACAAGTCTTTGATATATAGCTCCTACATTCTTCAAGCTGAATGCCATGATTCGGTAATAGTAAATGGCTGAATCAGCCATAAATGAGGTCTTCTCCTGATCTTCTTCTGACATAAAGAATCTAATGATACCTAGAGAATGCATCCAGAAAACTGTATAAATTGTGGCCTGAGGTGCTATCCACATGGTTATCAATTCGATGTAGGGGGTAGCTGTCCTTAGGGCATGTTTTGTTTAGATCAGTGAAGTCAATGCAAACTAGCCACTTCCCGTTAGACTTCTTGATAAGAACAACATTAGCGAGCCAATCAGGATACTGGACTTCTCGAATAAATTTTGCATTGATTAGCTTTGCAATTTCCTCTCGTATGGCTTCTCACCATTCTAAATCAAACTACATTCTTCTTTACTTTACCGACTTTGCATTTGGGTTTATGTTAAGTCTGTGCACTACAACTTTAGGGTCAATTCCAGGCATATCCTTGACATTCCACGGGAAGATGTCGATGTTGTGGGATAGATAACTGAGAAGTTGGGCCCTAGTCATAGCATTAAGACCACGGCCAATGGTAATTCTTCTGTCAGGCTCAAGCTCGATCTCATCCATCTCTTATATCGGGGCAAGCCTTCCACGATGCTCGAGGTCTAGCCTGACCTCAAAAAGTTGTATGGCTTCTGATCTTTCAGACACTGGTAATGTAACACTCTCTTGCAACTGTCTGACTTCCTCAAACTACTTGGACCTCATTGTTAGTGGGAATTTTTACCTCCAGGTGAAAATTTGAAACAATCGCCTTGATCCCGTTTAGCATGGGCTACCCAAGTATGGCGCTGTAAGCCATAGAAGCACGAACTACCTGAAATGTTGTGATTTGTAGGACTGTTGAAAGGAATAATAAAACTTCAAAGGATCTAAACCATCTAATAAAAGCCCAGAATAGGGGACTCAAATGGTTATCTCCCGTCAAATCCAAGGGTAAGAGGTAACTCGACAATGCCTTCTGGAATAACGACACCCCCTCCAAAACCCTGAATGGAGGTTTTGACCGGCTGAGTTGTTCACCTGAAATACCCATCTAAACAAAAGCCTCATGTGATAGTAAATTAGCCGCACTTCCATTATCCACCAGAATTCTCCTTACCTAAAAATTAGCAATGATTGTTGATATGACCAAGGCGTCGTCATGAGGAAAATACACGTCTTCTAAGTCCTTTGTCTCAAAGGTGATGTCCTCTACATTGCCTAGACCCATGATTGAGACCGAGGGATATAGTCTGGCGTACTACTTATACCCGTAGTTGGAATCCCCTCCTGATGCTGTCCCTCCGATAATGATATTGATAGCTCCTACGGTAGGTTGCTTATCTCTCCTATCTTCAGGAGCCTTCCCCTTGTTTTAGCTGTTTCGCTGATGCTTGTCGTTACTAACGTCAACACCCAGAAAACTTCTCTTGATGAAAGCCTCGATCTCCCTCTACAAGGCGAAGAACCCTTGTATAGCCATGAACTCGATAAAAATCACAGTACTTGCTTTTGTGACGAGACTCTTGATGAGAGCCTCGATTTCTCTCTACAAGGTGAAGAACCCTTGTATATCCATGATCTCGATAAAAGTCACAGTACTTGCTTTTGTGACGAGCTTCGGGAGGAGCCTGTAGTCTAGGAGGCCACTTCAACTCTTTAAGGTCTTTGATCTCCATCGGAATGTTAGACCTGGTTATGTTCAGGTGAGGAGAGGGTTCTTGCCTTAGCTTGCTTCAGAAGGGATCTGGATATTGGTCAGACTTATGCAACCTCTTAAGGTCGGGCTTTTTTGATGGTGGGGCATCTCTTCTTAGAAACATGATCTCCTCCATGTTAACGTATATCTCAACTTAAGTAAGTAGATTGGTTATTACTTTGGGAGGGGTCTTTGATAGAGACATCTTAAACAGCTCACATCTTATGTTTTAGGTCAGAACGGAGACTGTAGCTGTGATGTACAGATCAGGGATCATCAATCTTTCCTTATTAAACCTGGTCATGAAATTGTAAAGTGTCTTGTTAGGTCCCTATCACATCTGTATAAGTGATGTAGCTATCTTTCTGATGCGCTTACTACTTGCGAAAAATGCGGAGAACTTGTTAGCCAAGTCTGAAAATGAGGATATTGAGTTGGGCTCTAATGTGGAGAACTAATCCCTGGATGCATTTGTGAGTATCTAAGGAAAGGCCTTACACATTACAGCGTCGGGTGTGACCTGAAAGTTCATAATATCTGTGTATATATTGAGATGATTGATGGGGTTAGTTGTTCCATCATACTCATTCACCCGAGGGTACTTAAACTGGTTCAATGAGAGGTATAACAAGACTTTCGCGGTGAAAGGCATATTAGGGGTGAACCCTATTGTTGCCTGGGACTTCTAAAGCATTTCGATAGTGATTCCCCCCTGAATGATCTTTGTTAGGTCCGCCGAGTCCATAGTAATTGATCTCAAACCTGTGGGCTTATATGTTATATCTAAGGTTCCGTCCTCACCGTGGCTAGGGTTGGGAGCCCACTCGTCCACCATAGGACCACTCTGCAGGGATGGTACTGGGGATGTACTTCTCTATTATAGTTACTGAGTCAGCATGGCCACTTGTTGGCGGAGTTCCTCAAACGCTCCTGGAGTGACTGCTACCAACAATTGCGGTGGTTCTCCTGATGATATCTCCTAGAGACCTGGATGATACCCGACAGGGGGCTGGTTGGGTGTGGATGTGCTTACCGAAAGATGTCCTGAGTGACCATGGCTTCTGGTAGTGGTTCCCACAGATGGTACCAATGATGCTACCAAAAACTTGTACCTGAGTGAACTCGAACTGACTGATCTAACTCTGCATGATCTGGTCTTCACTACCTGAAACAAAGGCATCGAGGTGTGTCTTCATCACCCCTTCGATGCTTAAGTCAAAAGAAAGAATTTATGTAAGAGATTGTATGCTGGAGTATTAATGAAAAATGTACCTGAATAATAATGTTAGGTCATGTATTTATAGATGCTGGAAGTTGAGTCCTAAAAGGATTCAACTTACCTTAGTTAGTCTAAGGTATTCGTGCTCTGTTAGAAGTGCACAATTTAGGTTAGGATCAAATTTGTTTAGCTAGGAGTTTATGCTTAAACATGATTGGTATTCATAAGAATCGTGTGATAAGGTCCAGAAGATGAGTGGGTCAAGGATCATACTCGACCTCAATACCCGACCCGACCTCAAGTATGACCCGACCTTATTTCTAGCCCAAAATGGGTGGGCTAAGATCGGGCCTCATAGCTCAAGTTCGGGTAAGATAATCTCCATACCCATCAATAAGAAACTCACGAAGTTTTTGGATATGTTCAAGAAGTTGCATATCAACATACCATTTGCATAAGCCTTAGCTTAGATTGCTAAGTTCATGAAGAACATATTATCGAACAAAAAGAAGTTGTAGGATCATGAAATGATCATGCTGACGGAAGAGTATAATGAGAAACTTCAATATAAGTTACCACCAAAATTAAAAGATCTATGGATTTTATTATTTCTTGCAATATGGGTAACAAATATATATATAAAACATTATGTGATCTAAGAGCAAGTATTAATCTAATGCATTTATCCATTTTTAGGAAATTAAGTTTGGGAGAAGCAAAGCTACTACAATTTCATTGCAGCTGGCTATCGGTTGATCAAATACCTTAGAGGCATTATCGAGGATATCTTGGTGAATGTTGACAAGTTCATATTTCTAGTGGATTTTATTATCTTGGATATGGAAAAAGATAAAGATGTCAATCTTTGGGTCTTCCATTTTTGGCTTTCGATAGAGCTCTAATAGATGTGTAGAAGGGTCAGTCGATTTTGAGGCTAGACGAAGAAAAACTAAAAATCAACGTCTTAAGGCATTCAAATTTCAGAATGGGTTAGATTCTTACATGCAGATTGATGTGATTGATGCAACATTGATAGGCATTTAGATTCGACCACCCTCAAGAACTAATTGAGGCTTGTTTAGAGCACTCTCAATACTTACCATCTGGAAAAGAAGAAGTACAAATGTGCTAGACACATGGTAGCTTTACCATCATTTTTCAAGTAACCATGATTGGAGCTTGGTAAAGGTCCTAGAAAATCTTTATCATCTGTTCAGCAAACTCCAACACTTGTGCTCAATAGTTGCCTACGCACCTACCACATGCTTGTTTAGGGAAGAAAAATTCACTTCCAGTTATCATCTCAAACTCTCTTATAGAAGAAGAAGATCAGCTATTAAGAGTATTTTGAGACCCCAAGATAGCAATTGGGTAGACTATCTATGACATAAAAGGGATAATCCTTCTCTTTGTATGCTTAAGATTCTAGATGGAAGAGGATTACAAGCCTTCAGTAGAGCATTAGTACAAATTGAATCTGACTATATAGAAGGTGGTCTAAAAAGAGGTTTTAAAGCTTTTGGATGCAGGGATCATATATCCCATATCAACAATCAGTGGGTCAGTCCCGTACAGGTATTGCTTAAGAAAGGAAGACTCACATTTCAAATAAAAATAAAGAGAATAAAGAGCTCATTCCTACGTGCACAATCACGGGTTGGAAAGTTTGCATTGACTATCGCAAATTCAACCATGTCACAAGGAAGGATCATTCCCCATTCCATTCATTGATCATATGTTAAAGAGGCTCGCAGGGCATGCATACTACTATTTTCTGGACGAATATTCGGGATACAATTAGATTCTTATTGCACCAGATGACCAGGAGAATACCTTCTTCACATGCCCGTATGGTACATTTGCATACAAACAGATGTCCTTTGTTGTCCAATCACATTTTAGTGTTGTATGATGTCTATCTTTTTAGATATGGTGGGTGGATATTATTGAGGCATTTATGGATAATTTTTCAATTTTTGGGACTTCATTCAAGGAATGCTTAGATCATTTAGGGCTCGAATTGTAGCAGTATGTAGATTCTAATCTTGTACTTAATTAGGAGAAGTGTCACTTTATGGTTCAGAAAGGGATTGTATTGGGAATTTAATATTAGCTAGAGGTATTGAGGTTGACATAGCAAAATACAGATGACTAAGAAATTACCACCTCCAATATCAGTGAAGGGAATCAAACACTTCTTGGGTCATTCCCAATTCTAATGTCGCTTCATCAATGATTTCTCTAAAATCAGAAGTCTCTCTACAACTTGTTGGGAAATGATGTTCCTTTTCATTTTTCTGACGAGTGTTTAGTTTCTTTTAACACTCAAAAATTAGTCTCAGTTCCTAATTAGTTGCTCCTGATTGGGATTTACCATTTGAACTGATGAGCAAGAAGGATGCGAAATTGAGACTTATTCTTTGGATACTATTTATTCATTGGATACTTCTTTTGCAAGAGTTTTTGTCACACCCTATTCATACAATATACTAACTAGTGTAGGAATACAATTGATGAATTGACCTAGATATCCAAATTCACCCACACTTTTTTTGTGTTAATAAATGAAGCCATCTCCGAAAGTATATCTGAAACCAAAGATCATAAAACCATTGCCCAATATATTTATCCTGAGGTTATAAAAGTATTTACATGCCATTTCAAAAGTCATACAGGATCCCCAAAATATAATACAACTGGAGTCCACTAAATAACCCTACAGGTCGTATATGACATTATGCCATTTACTTTAAACATTATGCTAAAGATGTATCATGCTCAGATATTTGTCAAAGTCAGCTCGAAATAATCTCATTTGGAATCTTTTATTGGGCCCTTGACCCACCTAATACGCACCGGATAGAGCTCTGCACAATATCAATAATCAAAGGGCCAATCTGACATTGAGACCGGCGAGTGGACCATCATCTTGTGACCACTAGAGACCCATCCCCTAAGTATCTCTATGATCACCCAAGAAGTATCCCATCGGCAACACCAATAATCAGAGTATCACAAAGGGACAATCGTATATGGAGTAGTAGTAGTAGTAAAATCTAGGGATTTGTTGAAATAGAAGTGATGTCAACTATAAAAGGATAAATAATTTAGTAAACATGTTAAAATAATCATTTCATTTCATCAGGGTATGTATACACAAAGCTAACATAATTTCTTACAATTAAGCTACATTATCTCTCCGATAATTTGTGGGTGCTTTGATGTATCTAGGTGTGCATGGGTAGGCTTTTTTATTTACAAACATAAGATAGAAATAATTACTTTGTTTATGTTGTTTGTGCAAAGAAAAAACTAGTTTCTAACCCATGCAACAGAACACAATATTTGTCTTAACATGTAACATTTTGCACCTCTATAGGAAAGATTGGACACTTGGAAGCCAAGTGACTAGCACATGCATCTGACATTTTAGGTTCTTTTCAATAATACTAGTTTTGGCCCGTGCGATGCACGAGTTTTGTTATTTTTAAGGTTATGTTAGCGTTGCGTAGACATTCAATGAAGTTAGCAAAATTAAACTATTTATTTAATTAAAAATGACTCTATATTAATTATAAAAGATAATTTTTATTTAATTAGTTTATAACAAATGCAACTACAATTAATTTGTAAATGAATAGGAGATTATGTAATATGCATCAATGTTTCTGAATTATTAAATTAGAAATCAGTGCAATAGTATTTAATTTGAGTGAAATGCAAGCAAATGTTATCACTTAAATTTAATTAAGTAGAATAATGAAATGTTAATTTTTTTTTGCAAAACAATAATTTTTTTTGTTTTTTTGGAAAATTCCAGCATGATTCCAAAAAATTGCTATGTGCGGAGTATTTACTCCGCAGCGGAATTAATGCTCCGCACAGTGCAGAGTAGTACTCCACTTGTGCTAGTCACATGGCTTTCAAGTGTCACCTCTATATCATTTTTTGCGTATGAATATATTGTTTTATAAATAAATGAAATAAGTTAGGAAATTACTAAATGGCGGGGAATTGTAATAATTTTTCAAACATCAAAAAATATACCCGTGAGAAAGCTGTAGTTTTATGAATGTATAAAGGAAAGAATTTCCTTGTAGACAATATTTTCAGTACATGAGTTGTGCGAACTATCTGTGGTTGATGGTTTCAGTAGAACTTTTAGAGATTTTCTTATTTTTGCTCCTGATAATGCGACATAAAATTGACCATGGCAGAAAACTGGTTCTGGAATATACAAACCGACAAAATCAAGTGTTTGACCTTGAGCTTTATTTATCTTCATTGCAAAGCATGGTCTAATTAGAAATTGAGTCTTTTTAAATAGAACTGTGGTTCGATCAGATTTAAGGGGTATAAAAGGAATTCTTGGTAAAAAAAATTGTTTTCCACGATATTCACCAATTGTGATTTTAGCAAGAATAATGTTTCTCTCAAATTTTTGACAAGTAAGACGTGGTCCATTGCATAACCCCTTCAGAAGGATTAATATTCCGCAATAACATTATATGACAATTTACTTTAAGTTTCAATTCATGAGGTGGAATACCATTTAGTGTCAAAGTATTCAAGAAATCTTCTTGCATGCTCTGTTCTGATTTTTCAATTGCTTTATCGAAACTATAGTAGGTGAAAATTTGACCAAGAATCTGTTCAAGTAAAAGTTTGTTAATGTAGTCAACACATTCATTTGTAGGGGTAGAATAACACGATTTACCATAGTATGTAAATGATCAGTATATGCTTTTATATTTGGAAAAACACAATGTATCAAAGCTTTCAAAGACATGATTTCATTTTCAAATGGTAAAATTATACTGTTTCGATGTTTAATACACTTACAAGTATGTTCTTATTTTGTTCCATCTCCAATTTTAAGCAAGTAATCGCAAAAGGTAGAATTGAACTTTGCTCTCATATTCTCAACCAATGATAGGTGTATACATAAAGGCCATAGTTATGAGAAAACCAAGCTAGCTTACACTATGTCTTCTTTTTTTCCTTTTGGTACAACTAGTGAAACTTGTCGAAAATCTCCTCCAAGAACGACCACTTTTCCACCAAAAGGCAACTTACAATTGGTGATATCTCTAAGCATTTTGTCTAAAGCTTCAATAGCACAATGATTTACCATAGGTGCCTTGTCCCAAATTATTAGCCTAGACATTCTCAACAAAGTTCCTAAAGCTGATTGTTTGCTAATAGAGCAGTTGACTTCTCCAATTGTTTCCAAAGGAATTTTAAATCTCGAATGAGCTGTTTGACCTCCAGGTGGTAAAGATGCAGCTACTCCAAAGGACGCAGTTGTCAAAGCAATTAAATGTCGACATCTTACACCAGTTAGGAGTGGTTTGTATAAAAACGTTTACCTGTTCCTCCCGGACCATCGATGAAAAAAGCACCACTTGATTTAGATTCTACTTTTTCCATAATTATATCGTATGCGAACTGTTGTTCTTTATTTAACGTTGCGGCACAAGCAAAACTTTCTTGAATATCCAAATTAATTGTTTCCTCTGCAACCATTCTTGTCAACCTTTCATCCTCATCTATATTTACATTAAACGACACGATTCCATAATCATTTATATTTTTACCTAGTGATTCTAAAATATAACTTATATCCTCTAGAGCTTGTATTTCAACAACTTCAACTGATATATTTTGATGTACATAATCATTCATCATATAAGATTTAAATTTATTCCAAAATAACTTTGGATGATTAGGATTGCACAGTGTAAGAAGTGTAGCAAAAAGCCTTCTTAAAGAACAAGGCATTTCGTAAATAATAGCTTCAGATAGACGTTTTTCACAACGATTGTCTCACTTAATAAACAGTGTAAAAGTGCTACTTCGCGAAATGTACCAACAATTACTCCATTTGAAAGTTCTTATATCGTCAAATGATGTTGGCATTCTAATATGGTTAAGAAGAATGCGAAAGAAATATCGTTCTCCTTCAGATGGATTTGCCGAGACGATTCGTCCAATAGCAATCTGTTTCTTTCGGAGAGTCCAAATTTTGTTATTTGTATTCCAAACGAAATTTGTGGGGATATCTCGATACGAAAGCGTTCGAGCAAATTCTTTTGCTTTATTCAATAGGAAAAATTCAGTTAACATAGTTCTCCTTGTATTTTCATTCTCAATAACGGTAGATAAATCATCCAAATCTTTGTATGTAACTTGTTGATGATCTTCGATATGAAGTTGTAAAGAATAAACAATTGGATATATTTATGACAAATTGAATGAAAAAATCCTCCACAGTTAAAAATCTTCAATAGATGTACGTGAGGAAGCCCTCTTTTTTGGAATTCTATCATATATATGAGAAATAACAGGACCAAAAATTTTGTTTTTGTACAAATCATTTTTAAGATCTTCTAATTTTGCTCTAAATACACGTACAATTAGATTCGGTCGATTTTAAACTTCATCATTGTGTTTCAATTCTTGCTTAATTTCTGGTCAATTTGGATTACATGTTATAGTTAAAAATATATCTGATTTTCTATAACGTTGAACAAGAGCCATAGCATCTAAGTATCTACTTAGCGTATCTCCAGGTCCACACGTAAAGGATTGTCTTAAAACAAATTTCATTCCAATTTTATACCATCAAGTTTCCCCGTTTTCAACACTATCTACAATAACTTGATAAAGTTCAGCACGATTTTTTTTTTTTTGGTTATTACCAAAGTAATCTAATCTGGTTATTTCAATCTTGACATACATATCTACAACATATTGCTGAAAAAGTCTATACCAGTGTGAAGCAATACAAACTTACCAGAAAGCCTAATTTGTAGCTTATATGCATAATATTCACGATATGAAACCTAAGACCGTTTCTTCATTTTATGAAGCACTGCATGAGGAAAAATAAAACAATTTTTTATATTTAAGTAAAACATCCATATTTTTAAAATTAGAATAACATACGAGAAAGGATATGAGCAAACCTTCAGCCTCTTTTGCAATAATTTGAGCTGCAGAATCTATTGTTTCAGGAACAACAATATGGTCAAACAAATTCTCAGGTTGAGAAGATGTGTGTTATATCTTTCAATGCCTTCATGCGAACCGATTCACCAAATGTGAAAAACAAAGGATATTTTAAAGGATCATAACAACGATAATAACAATGAACTCTTTGTGAATCACTGGAATGCTCATATATAGTAATATCACGAATATTATTATTTGCATTCTCATCATCCTCAACTCATACAATAGCTACTTGAGACGCTAAAGGAGTATTGAAGACTCTCTGATCGAGTCCGGGGGTGACATCTTAGTTGTATTCGATGATCGTGCAAATTGGTTATATTACTTAAAGATCTAAAGAATCTACTATACGAATTTAGTTTTACGATTTCAATTAGAAGAATCAAAATAGATTCTACTAAGTTTTCCGAAATTTTCATACAATTTTGAATTTCATTTTCTGTATCATTAAAATATAATTGCATATAATTTGGCGTATTATTTTCTGGCGTGAGTTGATTTACATAATGATATATCTGTCCTTGAACTCTAAATGTGTAAATACTTCGGTATGCTTTAAAGAGTTCCTTGTCATACTTTACACCAAATGAAGTGAATACAAAGTGATTATTATATCCACGTAAAAGTTTTTTGAATTCCATACATGTAGATTTTTTAGAAATAAATAAATTATACAATTTATTTGGTGAATCAGGCATAAAAAGTTATACTTTTCCATCACAGAAACAAAAACCTTTTGTTTCTCTATAAAATTTGCGTATACTACAATACTTACAATAGTTACATGTTCGTAACACANTTTTTTGAATTCCATACATGTAGATTTTTTAGAAATAAATAAATTATACAATTTATTTGGTGAATCAGGCATAAAAAGTTATACTTTTCCATCACAGAAACAAAAACCTTTAGTTTCTCTATAAAATTTGCGTATACTACAATACTTACAATAGTTACATGTTCATAACACATATGCAGTAGTTGGTATATTCAACAGGTTACAACTTCCATGTAATTCATTATCAAAAAACATTAGTTGAATCATTCGAATAAGAATGTATTATAGATTCATGCACATAAGTAACACCAGAATTATTATTTTGACATAACAAAGGCTCATTTATTCTTTTACAATGATCAATATGTACGGTTCGAACTCAATTCCTCCTATCCGCCTGCCTTTGATTTTGTTGTTGGCGAATGAAAGCATTATATGATTTACTTGTGCTTT
>CAIGRN010097789.1:0-18484 GCA_903798345.1 Fraxinus anomala
TTGATCTTTAATGTTTGATTTGACCACTACGTACAGGAAAATGATGTCAAGGAATACTCAAAACAACATAGACCAAGGGAAAAACATGATGAAGAAGATTGTCTAGCCGTCACACGTACTGCCTCATACCTTCAACAGAAAAATTCGGAAATTGCCTTCTTCATTTTCTTCCCCGTCCCCTTATATTCTTACTTATATTTTATGAAATTGAGGACAATGTCGGTTTTCAAGTTTAGGGGTGAGAAAAACTTTGAGTTTTTACTTTTCGTGTGTTTTGAGTGCTTGTGTATTTGTATTTCGTTATTTCTTTAGTATATAATAAAAAATGAAAAAAAATTGAACCAAAAATAAATAAATAAAACATAAAAAATATATATTTTCTTATTTTAGACTATGTGCTTGTGTGAGTTAGATGATCTAGCCGGCAATGATGATTATTTGAGATTTGGTGTTGATTTATGAACTATGGATATGATGCATGCTAGATTGATTGAAACTTAACCTTGCAAAATTTGATATTATACGTGCACTATAATTAAGTTGGATATTGTGATGCAAATTTAACATAGTTTGTGGGTGATTTTGCTATTGTAAGAAGATGCGGATATGCATAGGGATTCCCGTTGCGAACTTTTTTGTGTGGATTGTCTTAGATTAACGGGATAAAATTAGGCAAAAATCTTAAGTTGGAGGTTTGTTTGCTTGAATAGGTATTTGATATGGAGCATTGCATTGATCAAGACATAAATTTTTTTCACGTGAAAATTCTCTTCGAAACCTTTTTTACTTGAGTTATAAGCCTATAAGGGTGTTACAAGCGTGGTGCCCTAAAGTCATCTAACTAAAGCTTGTTACATGGATCATTTAAAAAGCTTAAGGGAGATAATGCAAAAAAAAAAAAAAAACTTTTGAAAATCAGAAAAAGCAAGTGCATAAAAAAATGCTAAATGCCTTGGTTAAGTTCCAAATACTTGTTTGAGAAAATTTGACTTTTGATAAAGGATAATGAGCCTAAATTGAGCATTGGAGGTAGAAGCAATCAAAAAATTGGAGAATTCTTGTTTATTAATGTATTAACTTACAATTAGAAAAGTCCACCTGAACTAGAGAGGGTAAATATAGTAATGAAAAATTCAACCTTAGATTACACATTTGGAAAGAGTGAAAAAAAGAGAACAAGTTTGTGAGTGTGAATCATACGAGATGTGAAAGGATAATGCCTTCAAAAAAATCGTCCACTCTTTCATCATGTTACCGGCAATGAAATTTTTGTTATCTACCTGTTTACAACCTTATTTAAGGTTTTCATAGTTTAACTTACAAGTTTATGACCTTATTTTAAAATTTTTCAATTTTTAAAGTTGATGAGTTCTTAACACTTTTTGAAGGTTTCTTATCGATCAATTCTTGACACCGTGTCACTACTGTTATCTATATTGACCAATTCTCTACCTTGTTCCAAAGGGTTTTTTTTTTCATACACTTGAGGTTAACTTTATTTTATCCACTACTACTTTAGTAGATTTCCTTATCAATTATCAATATTTTGAAGTGGTGTCAAGATTTGATCTATCCCGCATCATTGGCCACTGCGAATGATTTAGTTTCAGAACTCAATTTGATTGTACTATCTTGAATTTGAAGCAAGATGTTAAAGATATGAAAGCATTTTCATATTTTTCGTGATATCCTACTTTTTTAGAAATTTTTATTATATTATGAAGAAATCACATCACATGTCAAAATTCACTAATTCATCTAAAAATGTCACTTTTCACTAATATTGTCACTTTTGGACATTTGTGTACTTTTGAAATCAAAAAATTCCTTACATGTTCTACATTAATTAGCGATTTGATATG
This sequence comes from Fraxinus anomala, assembly GCA_903798345.1. NCBI lineage: Eukaryota > Viridiplantae > Streptophyta > Magnoliopsida > Lamiales > Oleaceae > Fraxinus > Fraxinus anomala. Next base: position 1,863 of record CAIGRN010097789.1, read on the forward strand.
TTGAAAAAAGCATACCAAAATTTGAAAAATCACTCCAAACCCACGCCGTATGATAACCTCTCTCCCCCCCAAAGACCGCCTTCGCTTTCTTTTTCCTTTGTATTTCTTCCATCTCTACCTTCCTTGCCCCCACCTCATCCTCACGTATGATAACCGTCCCCTCAAGATCCGGTCTCTTTCTTTTTTCCTTCTCATTCTTCTATTTTATCAAAAAAAAAATGCAAGAAATTTGTAACTCCAAAGTACTTCCGGCAAGAAATCTTGTCATTTTTCTCTCCATTTTGGAACACAATGTATGTTCATATCCCATTGTACAAGGAACTAAGGTTTTGTTCAATAAATTTTTATTTTATTTGAAATTATTAGATGTTTGCCAAAAAAAAAAAAAATTTAAGATATGTTTTTACCTCTAATGGGTGGTGAGTTTGATTGGAAATTAGAGTATACATCGGAATGTGGTTTGTTGTCTCAAGAATTAAGTTCGTGTTAGGGTTTCACTTGAAATTTATGAGGGGTTTGCTTGGAAATAAGGATTTGTTTTTTAGTCACCGATTTTATCTTTTTTCCAATTTATAAATTTTCAAAAAAAATAATTCTTTATAGTATATACCATTCATGTGCCAAGAACATCTAACAATCTCGACAAATGACTTCTCTTATTCTCAAGAGTTTTAATGGCATGAAATAAACGATCAAGAATTTAGTTGTATGTTTGGCGTGATTAACTATTTGTTATACGAATTCACTACTCATTACGTCGTTTGTTGACATAGAAATTTGTATATTGGTATTGTTGATGGAATTTGATTATCATTTATTCGAGAAACGGGTAGATGCCTACAAAGGTCACTCCTTGCCCATCAAAATTTCATCAAAAGCTAGTAGGCCTTCCTACACTAGAATTGGCCGCAAGTAGGATTTGATTTTTGGAGAACATTATGTTGCCATTAAAATTGTAGTAGTAAATTTTTGAGAATTTGTAATTTGATGTGTGTTGCAACTTATTTTGTGGCTCATTAGGAATAGTTTTGTGGCATGTTTTGTGGTACGCAAATACGACTTGTTTTGTGGCATTTATTTAATGAGATGGCCTTATTTTATTGGCTTTTATTCCTCAAAAATTGTGAAGCAAGGTTTTGGTTCTTATTTTGTGTCTTAGACAAACAAAGCAAATTGAATCATGCTTATGTTAGAATTTAATTAAAACTTTAAATTTCAAGAACTTGAAAACCTAATTAATTTATGGTCAAGATCCTCCAGTCAAATCATCAAAAATTATTAAATGCGAAACATACATTAATTCATTAGGAATGATTATTTAATACTTGATCTTGATTCCGGATCTTGAATCTTGAATACTGCTCTTTTAATTCTTGAGTTCTTGTTCTTGATTTTGGCTTCTTACTCCATAATCGTAGTTGTCTTGATTCCTTCTTCTTGATCCTTGATTTCCCGTTCTTGATTGTGGGTTTTGTATCTTCCCCTTCAATATGTTTTCTCTTGATATTTTTATATTAATGAGATGACACAAAGAATGAGAATCACATATGAATTTGGGACCATAACCATATTTATATTTCTTTATGTAATCTAACCCATGCTGAAATACAACACCAATAGATCCGGTCTATGTACATATTTAGGCCCATATTTTATTTAGATGCCCAAAGTCCATAAATTTATTTTTTATTAGATTACTTTAATTGGGATTAACTTTAATACAGTTTTTATATACAATTAATTACATATATATGCCACATGAAAAATTAAATTCCAACAATCTCCCAATGGACCACATATGTTACTTTATAAATGTGCATAACCTTATGACATCAAAACCTTTTTTTATCATAACCAAAAAGCATATACAAATAATCTCGCCCATTAATTATGTTAATATAAGATCAAAGCGTCTTCGTTACAAGTATCATAACTAAACCCATCAATTATCACATATATCAATACAATCAAATGACATAGATTAAATATGGATGTGTAGCATGAAAATTATATGTAATATGATCCAAACATGTCTATTTCTAATTGGCCCTACCTTATTCTTTAATGAGATCAAACCAAAACTTCACTCAGAGTGAAACTGAACTGAATCACATATATCAATACAATCAAATGATATAGATTAAATATGGATGTGTAGCATGAAAATTATATGTAATATGATCCAAACATGTCTATTTCTAACTGGTTCTACCTTATTCTTTAATGAGATCAAACCAAAACTTTACTCAGAGTAAAAATGAACTGAATATCTGCAGAATAACCTGAATATCTATAAGTATAAGATGTGTCTGAATCAGACAACAGTCAAATACAAACTCCCACTAAATTGTCATATCGTCAAAAGACCCTGGATGATAGCCCTTTAGTAAGCAGATCCACTATCATAGAGTTTGTCCTAATATGCTTTATAATCATGACCATTCTGAATTATTTTCTTAACAACATGAACTTAATGTCCAAAACTTTGACATCATCGAGCTTCTGTTGGAATACAAGGTTGCTATTGTCACATAATAACTTGAATGGTCTTTCAATTCCATCCAAAATGTGCAGCCCGATGACAAAATTTCGCAGTCATATTCCATTACCAGAATCAAAATATCCAATGGTCTCCAATTGGTCTGATTTTCTGTGTGAGATTATCTAATCCTTAGTTTTCTATAGATAGCGAAAAACAAGATTCGCTACTTTCCAAATATTCATCCCAAAATTATTTAAATATTTGCCCAACATTCCAACAATGAATTCCATATTCGGATTTGTGCAAACATAAGCATACATTAAACTCTCAATTGCTGAAGTATATGAATTTTTTGTATTTCCTTTTCTTTAAGTTTATACTTAAGGTATTAATTGAGTTGTCTCCCTTAGCAATAGAGGTATTGCTAGGTTTACATTCTTGTATCCTGAATCTTTTAAGAACATTATCAATATAACTCCTTTGTAATAATCCAAAAAAATTTCGAGAACGATCTTAGTGTATCTGTATCCCTGACGCAATTGATGGGTCACCAAGATCTTTCATTTCCAAATTCCAAGATAATAATATATTGGTTGCGTGCAATAAGTCTATATCATTACAAGCAAATAATATATCATCAACATAAAATACCAAAAATTATGCTTATTCCCATTGAACTTGTGATATGTACAATAATCAACTGCATTAATATCAAAATCAAAAAGGATAATAATTTGATGAAATTTGTGATATCAATGACGGAAAGCCTCCTTGAGCCCATAGATGGATTTTTTCATTTTGTAAACCATCTAACGTAGCTCGAGATCAAAATGTGTCATTGGTGCATACTAATCCTAAAAGAGTCCTTCGTAGAAATTGGAGAGAGAGTCTTTTTAATGTAAATGCCTTCCTTTTGAATAAAGTCATTTGCTACAAGACGAGCCTTATATTTCTCCACATCACCCTTTGAATCTATTTTGGTTTTAAATATCCATTTACAACAAATGAGCTCCACGCCTTTAGGCAATATGACGAGTTCTTAAACGTCATTGTCTTTCATGGACTTTATCACTTTATTCATGGCATCAATCCACTCTTGAAAATTATTCATTTGCGTAGCTTGATGAAAGTTGATTGATCAGATCTTCTTCCATCAATCCAATGCTATCCTTATTTTTTTGGAAAAAGACCATAAAGTCATCAGAAATTGGATTTCTCCTTTCTCTAGAAGACGATACCGCAAATGCTATCAATGTAGAAATATAAATCGTGTTTCATCTAAAAGAAGATACCGCAAATGTCTATTTCAAATTCAAATAATAATCAATTCTTAATGATAACCTAAAATTTCCTATAGCCTTTGTTTTAACTGATTTGTCATTGCTCACAAAAATGAATCTTTTACCATCAATTGATTTTGACTGTTCAAGCAACTCTGCATAGACACACTTATATGAGTAGTGGCATTGAAATTTATCCACCTAGTATATCTAGGTATTGAAACTAAATTAACCTCAAAACAATCCAAAGTGAGAAGTGTACTTTTATTTACACGCCAAGCGTGTTATTTAGTACAATCCCTCTTCATGTGTTCCATATTTTTACAAAAGTAATAGTCAGATGATTTATCCCTTTTCAGGTTTTTGCTATTTCTTTTGACCTGAACTAAATGTAGCTTCCTTTACTTGCGAAGTTAGTACTTTCAATTCTCTCTTGCTTTAACATTTCTTCTTCATGCACTAAATATAAAGTAAGCTAATTAAGAGTCCACTTCCTCCTTTTGACAGTCGTAACCAACCTTAAATTAGCTAAATTGTGGATGAATAGAAATCACAAATAAATGCACGAATAAGTCATCAGATAGCTCAACATTTAATGTCTTTGGTTTTGAAACAAGATGAGACATCTCCATGATGTATTCTCTAGCCTTATACTTTAATGAAACCAAGTTCGTGTGGAGCGTACTGGTTTCAACCTTATTGCCTTTTGAAAAGTGCTTTTTTTATTTCTTTAAGAAATTATTTGGCAGTAGTTACCTTTTCTGACATAGCGCCCATGAATACTGCTGGAATTCCACACTTCATGATCATAAAGATTTATACGGTTTGAACGATCCCACTTATCCAAATCCCCTTTTTATTAGCAAAACTCTTATCTGTAAACGAAGTGGGTAGTTCAATCATTAATGCAAGATCTAGATCCATGCAGCCAACAATGATACAAACGTTCTCTTTCCAACCCTTAAACTACACAAGAATTGAATTGACGTTGGCAGATATTGCAGAAGTTGATGTATTAACTGAATAGAGAATTTAAACCTAATTAACATGTTCACATGAGAATCTATATTGAGCAATCAATAAATTCAAATAATGATGGGTCCCATCACAAGAAATCAGGCACAACATTGACATTTAGTTTTTGGACAGAAATATTTTGTAAATGGTACTCTCGTGCAGTAATCAAATATTGACAATAAACTATGTCAAATATTAAGTCTATCTTTGGATCGACTTAATGTTAATGTAAAAAGAAACCTTAATATTGTCACATATTTATTATCACATGTGTGCAAATAACTTGGCCAAGTATTGACATTCATTTGGGCTTATCAATACCCGCATAAACTACGTGCTTCAATTAATTTAGACAAGAGATGTTACTTTGTTAACATATTGCTTCAATTAATTTATTTTAGAAAATTAGTAATCCGATAGAAACTTTAAATACGAAGATTTGAAATTGATTGCTCTTTAATCCTTATCTTTTATTTTCTTTTTTTTTTTTTGACAAAAAATTATAAAACAGCAAGTCGATGCCGCAAAGCCAGAAAACGGGCGTTAGTGCTCTGTAGTGCTACGGTGCAGGACAGACAGATTCTTTAATGCTTGATCTTAGTTTGGATTTTGAATCTTGAATATTGCTCTTTTAATTCTTGAGTTGTTGTTCTTGACTTTGGCATCTTGATCCATAATCTTGATTGTCTCGATTCCTTCTTCTTGATTGTTGATTTTCTGATCTTGATTGTGGGTTTTTGATTTTCTGCTTCAATATTTTTTCTATTTTTATTCTGTCTTGATGGGATGATATAAAGAATGAGAATCACCTATGAATTGGGAACCATAACCTTATTTATATTTCCATATGATTTCGGCACATTATGAAATACAACGTTAATGGATTCGGTCCGTACACATATTTTGGCCCACACATAGCACATAACTTTAATTCTTTATTTGATCACTTTAATTAGACTTAACTTTAAGATAGTCTTTATACATAATTAATTGTATATGTAGACCAACATGACAAATTAAATTCCAACAGTTTAATTTACAAACCGTAAACTACACAAACTTGGCAAATTGGAGATAAAGCATCAGCTCTTACTGTCAGGCCTATATTATTTCGAAGGACATTTGTAATAAAACGGTTTATGCAATATTAAATACCCAACAATACATACACAAATAAAATAAAACAAGGATGATTTTAGCAAATCTAAATGAATTACAAAGTCTAGACATCAAAATAGTCACACTACCGAATCAAATTGTCCATAATGGACGGTGTGAGTTATTGGGTTTTTATGGGATGAAAACCAAAATTTGGGGTATGGGTCATTGACTCGTTGGGCAGTATGCGGTGCCGTTTTGCTATTATTATTACTATTATTATTTTGTTGTTAAAAAAAAATAAAAATAAAAGGGGCAATCAATTTCAATTCTTGCTACTTCAAATTTCTTTCAAATTACTAATTTTCTAAAATAGATTAATTGAAATAACATATTACCAGAGTAACTTCTCTTGTCTAAATTGATTTATTTGGAATACTAGAATTGTTATGTGTACGTAATTCATGAGGGTATTAATCGGCCCAAAGGAATGTCGATATTTGATTGAATTATTTACACTACTGTGGTAATAAATATGTGACATTATAAAGTTTTTTATGTGAACATTGAGTCACTCCAAAAATAAATATAATGTTTGACATGTTTATTATCAATATTTGATTTCTAAACCAAGAGTACCATTACAAGTTGATATTTATATCCAATGAGTAAATGTCAATGTTTTGTTCGGTCTTTTGTAATGGGGCTTACCATTATTTGAATTTGTTGATTGTCTAATTGGGATTCCTTTGTAAACATTTAAAATTTAAGTTCTCTATTCAATTAATTCATCAACTTCTACAATATCTGTCAACATCAACTCAATTCCTATGCCAGAACCAAATTTTACGAACTGGAAAGAGAATGTTTTGTATCATTCTTGACTGCATGGATCTAGAACTTGCGTTAAGAGCTGGACCACACACTACTCTTATGGATAAGAGTTTCGCTTTTGAAAATGGGATTTAGATAAGTGGGATCGTTCAAATTGCATAAATCCTATGATCACGAAGTCTCGTAACAATTAGGGATGCTCTGTCCAATAAGGTAACTATTGCCAAGAAATTTTTTGACGAAATTGAAAAACTTTTTCTGTGAAACGATAAGGTCGAAACTACTACACTTTTGGTGAACTTAGTTTCACTAAAGTATAAATGTAAAAAAAATATACGGGAATACATCATAGATATATCTCATATTGCTTCAAAACTAAATGTATTAAAGGTTGATATGTCTAATGACTTGCTTGTATATTTGGTTTTGATTTCTGTTCACAATTCAGCTAATTTAAAGTTAGTTACAACTATCAAAATAGGAAATGGAAACTTAAGAAGCTCATTTCATATTGTGTGCAAGAAGAAATGCTAATGCAAGAGAGAACTGAAAGTGCTCACTTGACAAGTACCTCTGAAGACAAGTTAAAGAATAAGGAAGTTGCATCTGGTTCAGCTAAAAAAAAGAGCAAAAGCCTGAAAATGATAAATCATCTGACTGCTACTTTTGTAAAAATCTAGGACACATGAAAATGGACTATACTAAATACTAAGTTAGACGTGTAAAGGAAAGTACACTTCTCACTTTTTGAGATTAATTTAGTTTCAGTACCTAAACTTACTTGGTGGATAAATTCTGATGCTAATAGCCAAAAGCCAATTGATGCACAAAGATTCATTTATGTGGTCGATGGTAAATCTGTTAAACTTGAGGTTATAGTGACTTTTAGGTTAACATTAAAGATTGGTTACTGTTTACATTTGAAAGAGATATTTGAGGTACTGTCTTTTAGATGGAATTCGGTTTATGTTTCTAAATTGGACAAATTCGATTACTCTTGTTCAATTGAAAATAGTCAGTTTAGTATTTTTCTTAATTAAATATACGGGTACCGATTCTTTGTCTGGTGATGATAACCTATATTCACTTAATTTGGTTGCCTCTTCTAATAAAAAATTGCATGTGAATTCATGTGGTATTAAAGGTAAATTAACCAATGAAAATTTCGCTTCATTATGGAACGAGAGCTTAGGTCATATCTCTCAAAAGTGAATGAAAAAGCTTGTATCAGAAGAAATTTTTTATTCCCTTGATTTTTCAGACTTAAGAATTTATGTTAATTGCATCAAGGGAAAAAAAAATAAACATAAGGAAATTGGGTGCCCATAGGACTTCAAACGTCTTAGAACTAACTAATACAAGTATATGCGACTCGTTCCCTTCGGGAAATGGTCAACAGTAATTTATATATTCATAGACGAATTTTTCGTATTATGCCTACCTATATCTCATCCATTAGAAATCTCAATCACTAGACATGTTCAAGATATATAAGGCTGAAACTAAAAATCAACTTAGGAAAAAAAAATACGTTGATCTAAGCGTAATGGTGACTACTATGGCAGATATGAAGGATCAGGAGAATAACGTCTAGGGCTTTACTAAATTCTTAGAGAAATATGGAATCATCCTACAGTACACCATGCCGAATCATCTAGCATAAATGTGTTGCTGATAGATGAAATATAAAATTTAAGGATATGGTAAGGAGCATGGTTAGTCATTCCACCTTACCATAATTTCTCTAAGGAGAAAAACTAAAGACTACAGTAGGGGTGGCAAAAAAACTCGTTCAAGCTAATACTTGTGGGGCTAGCCTCGAATGGGACGAAGATTACTCGTTTAATCTGGTAAACGGGGCTAGGGTCATTGCTCCGAAACAGGTATGTGGTGGATATAAGAAACATAGTCCCCGCCCCACTACCCACCCCATTTAAAGTTGATTTTAAATTTAAGTTTATTATCAAACAAAATTAAAAGATTTATCATTATTTTTAAAGAGAACATAAGTTGTTCTTAACGAATTGGAAAAATAATAATAATATTTATCAACTAATGATATAAAAAAAAATTATAAACAAAAAGAAAAAATAAATGGGGTAAGGAACCTGCCACGCCTCGCACCACCCCGATCTCACCCAGAACACGACCCGTTCCGCTTTAACCGAGTATGGGGTAAGGTGACAAAAATACCCAACGGGACGGGAATGGAAATAGCCGACCCGTCCCATACCCGCCCAGTTGCCATTCATAGACTGCAGTTTAAATTATCAATAAAGTTCCAAGTAAAGCAACTATTAAGGGATATAAATTTTTAAAATCCCACTATCTGGTCAATTTTCAAAATGAAAAATGTCCGATTCTTTGAAAATGTGGAGTTTACGGGGTGATAAGGTTTTAAGGTTAAGAATTTTGTCTTTAAGGAAGAATATGTGTATATCTCTTTTGTTGTAATTGACAACGATCAGACCAATGATAATTTCTTGCTCTAGATCTTATTAAAGAAGCAATTTTGATCAATACAATATTACAAAATCCCCTATACACAATCAAGAGATTATTTCAAAAAAAAAATAAACTTAACAACCTAAAGACCAAATGCCGTTAAGGAAATCTACTAGAGAAAGGAGAAAATCAGTTCTTGATGACTTTATATAGTCTTTTTCTAAGAAAATAAGGATGTCATTGGATTGGTGGAAGAAGATCTAATCAACTTTCATCAATCAACGTAAATGAATAATTTCAAGAGTGTATTGATGCCATGAACAAAAAAAATAAGTGTAAGAAAGATATTGATGTTTGGGAACTCATCTCATTGCCTAAAGGTGCAAAACCCATTAGTTGTAAATGAATATTTAAAATCAAGAGACATTTGAAGGGTGATGTGGACAGATATAAAACTTGTTTTTATTGCAAATAGCATTACTAAAATAGAAGGCGCTGACTTTAAAGAGACTATTTCTCCAGTTTCTACGAAAGACTCTTTTAGGATTATCATGACACTTGTGACATATTTTGATCATGAACTACATCAGATGGTTTACAAGTTAAAGATATCCACCTATGGGCGTAAGCAGGCTTCCTATTAATGGTATTACAAATTTCATCAAATAATTATCTCGTTTGGTTTTGAGATGAATGTAGTTAATGATTGTGTATATTACAAATTAAGTGGGAGTAAACATATTTTCCTAGTATTGTATATCTATTACATATTACTTTCTGCAATGATATAGGCTTATTGCAAGAAATCAAAAGATTTCTGTCATGAAATTTTGAAATGAAAGATCTTAGTGATATTTTTTTGTGTTAGGGATACAAATACATTGGGATTGTTCTCGGGGGTATTTTTAGATTATCACAAAAGAGCTATATTGATAAGGTGTTTAAGAGATTTGTGATGCATGAATCTAACCAAGGGATACCCATTTTGCTAATGAAGACAAGTTTAATCTCAAATCAATGTCCTAATGATAAACTTAAAGAAAAGGAAATACAAAAAATTCTTTGTGCTTCAGCAGTTGGGAGTTTAATGTATACTTAGGTTCGCACACATTCGAATATAGCATTCATTGTTGAAAAGTTGGGCAGATATTTAAGTAATTATGGAACTAATATTTGGAAAGCAGGTAAGCGGGTTTTTCGGTATCTATAGAGAACTAAGGATTATATGATCACATACATGAAATCAAACCAGTTGGAGATCATTGGATATTCTGATTCTGATCATAGAATATGACCGAGGAATTTTATCGCTGGGCTACACATTCTTGATGGAATTGAAAGACCACTTAAGTTATTTTGTGACAATAAGATAGCAATCTTATATTCCAACAGGAGCTCAATGATGTCAAAGTTTATAGACATTAAGTTTTTAGTTGTTAAGGAAAAAGTTCAAAGTGGTCAAGTTTAGTTATGATGCTTGTAACGAAGACCGTTTTAATCATATATCGACATAATTAATTGACGAGATTGTTTGAAAATGCTTTTGATTATATAGCAAAATTTTGACGTCATAAGATTATACATATTTATAAGGTAACTATTGGTTTGTGACCCAAATTCATCTAGAATTTTCATGGTTTGGTGTATCAGGCCTTGAAGACGTCTAATGGGGTCCAAGAAGTAAAAAGGGATTGACGGCGCTAGTGGCCACTAGCGAAGCCTCGAGCAGCGAGATGGAGTTTTCAGTAGAGACCTGCTTCTTGCCTACCACTCGATCGGCGTGCTTGGTCTCACCTAGTGTGAGCTTAGTGCTCAAGCGCCGTGGCTGTTCCATCTTTAGGGCTATTACTTGATTTTGACGTGTACCTCTATAAATAGTAGACTCTTCTTTACAGGTTAATTTATTTTTGAAAGTTAAAATTGTGTAGGAATACAATATTTTTGTAATTTCTTTCTCCATTATAGTTAAACAAAATCTCCAATTTTTTTGTCAAATTAAATTTTTATTTCTTGTGTTCTTGTTACTATGATCAATGCTTCATATCATGTCGTATAACCTCGTTCAGTTCCTAACAAGTGGTATCAGAGATTTGGTTAGACTTGTTCGAGGTTTATTGTTCTTGATGAAAACCTGAAGTATGATATTCCGCTTTTTGGATCGCAGCATTAGATTTTCATTGTGGCACGTGAAAATGCGAACAATACTCGTTTGGATGAATTTGGATGATATATTGTTGGGATTTAACAAGATGCTCACAATTTGAACAATGGAGGATAAACAACGTAAGTATCGAAAGGCACTTTCACAAATTCATCTTCATCTTTCAAATAATATTCTTCTGGACGTTTTGAAGGAGAAAATTGTAACTGCATTATGATTGAAATTGGAGCAATTGTGCATAACTAAAAATTTAACTAGCAAATTGTAGTTGAAGCAGAGATTGTATTTTCATCGCATGATAAAAGGAGAATATTTAAAATATCATCTGGGTTTTTTTAAAGAAATTATACTGATTTCGAGACTTTGGAGGTAAAGTATGATGAAGAAGATTGTATGTTTCCATCTTTAGAGCTCTTATTAGGATTTTACATATATCCTTATAAGGATAAATCTACTTATATATCAAAAGATGTATATCAAGGTGTCCACCCCTCTCACATAGGGGTGTGACCCACTTGTATAAAATATTTTTTTATTTAAGTGGGTCACACCCCCATGTGAGGGGGGTGTACACCCTGATGTATATTGTGATGTACCCGTAGCAAAAACGTCCTTATAAGTAGTAAACTCTTCTTTACAAGTAAACTTATTAGTAAAACTTAGAATTGTATAGAACACAATATTTCTATAATTTCTACCTCTGTTATAGTTGAATAAAATTTCTAATTCCTCTACCAAATTAAATTCTTGTTTCATGTGTTATTGTTACTGTAATCAATACTTCATTTCTTGTTGTATAATCTCGTTCAATTCCTAACAGTAACACATGTAGCCCAAGTGGGAGATTATTGAGTTTTAATTTGTTATGTGGGCCTACATGTCTAATTAATTGTGTATTATGGGCTATCCTGGTTAAGCTCATTTAAAGTGATCTAATAAAGAATTAAAGTTATGAGTTTTGAGCATCTAAATAACGTATGTGCCTAAATATTTGTAAAGACCGGATCAATTAGAGTTGTATTTTCATGATGGGCCGAAATACATATGAAAACAATAAATATGGTTTTGGTCCCTAATTCATATATGATTCTCATTTTTTGTGTCATCACATCAACACAAGAGTAGCAAGAGAAAACATATTGAAGAGGATGATCCAAAATCAAGATCAACAATCAAGATCAAGAAATTAAGAATCGAGAAGAAGGATTGAAGTAATCAAAATTAAAGATCAAGAAACTGTAATAAAAAATCGTTAACAATTAATCAATGTATGTTCTGCACTTTATAATTCTCTTACCGGAGGATTTTGGCAATAAAGTATTTATGTTTTCAAGTTCTTGAGATTAAAGTTTTAATAAAATCTAACCGAATTTTCATGTATGCTATTCAAGATAATTAATCCAAAGTGAATTTTTATATATACAAACACGAACAAAAATCGAAAAAATCTCAAACACCCAGTCTGAGTCAATCATGCCCCCAAAGTTGAATTTTCATATACAACACAACAAAAATCTTCAAAGTAAAACAAGTATATTACCTAGAAAAATGAACTTCCAGTGCCACTTGAAAATTGAAAACAAAATAGGAGATGAAATTGAATACCAAAATATGAAACTTCATACATTTATAAGTTACGGTCTCGGGAATAAAAAACTATGTATGTTTGAGAAAAATATTTTAACTTGTTACCTAAGGAATTTCATTTCAGTAATCTTGAAGAAACCGCTTTTAATTGTGTTTTAACCCTAAATAATACGGTTGTAGTTTCTAATTAGAAGTAAATTCTAGCTAACCCTAAGTTTTATGCTGACTTTTCAAAATGTCCCAATTTTTAGGGTATCTGATTACCCCTTTGTTTATTCAAAACCGATTTTTGAAAAGAAAAAAAAAAATACAATTGTATTAAACAACATTCATTCCTTTTTACAAGCATGCCATCGGCTATGTTAAGTTTATAAGGAGTTTAAATTGTGCATCGAGTAATTATTTCAAGGAAATAATGTAAAGAGAAAAATTGAAATTAATATATTTTGATTTTGGTAAACTCGAGCATCAGCATAAATACTATGAGAAATGCATGAAATGGAGCATAATAATTAAATTTATGTATAAATTAAGTTATTTATAATTTGTATGATCTACGAATCTAGTAATTTGAAATCAAATTAGGGTCTAATTGTCCAATTATAATAGTAGTTGTAATAATTGAGAAAAAGAATTCTCTATTTATGCATTAATTGTTACAAAATAGAGACAAAAGAGTAGAAAATATGGAAGTCAATAGACTTGTATGCGTATTTTATTGAAAATCAAGGCAACATATTTATTTGTTACGATTATGGCTTCAAGGGTACAATGGTCATTCACAAAATACCATTTTATTTATAATCCTCTCTCTTGAATGACTATTTATACAATAACTGACTTGTTAAAAATTATTTGGCAAAAAATTGATGGGACAAAAATATCAAACATAGAAAAAATACAAAATAATTTAGAGTAATAAAATATTGCCCCATTAAAACCTTGTCGAGAAATTCAATGGGACAAAACTTAAGTAAAAGAAAAAAGAATATAGTTACTCCCCTGATTTTAATCAATGAAAAATCTTGTGTCAAGCTATCTATGTCTTGTACACATGTCTTCAATATGACAATTCTGATGAATCAATTCATATTTTATTTTATAACCTTTAAGCAATTCCATCTTCATAAAAGATAGTTATCCATCTTTGTTTGACTTTAGTCAGGATGATAGTCCATTGAAAATAGATTTTATTGTTGTTCTATTCAAAAGTCTTGTACACAATTTCTAACATATAAGATTATTATTTTGATAGTAAATGTCTTGTCGGTCAAGGAAAATCACTACACGAAGAATATGCCTCTTTCAATTCTAATGAAGGAAAAATAGTATATTACTATTTTGAGTCACAACAAAAGTTGTCCCATTAAAAATCTCACTAAAAATTTCATTGGGATAATAATATTGGTCTAAAAAGATAATGCAACGCATATTTACTTCCTCACGATAATATTACTTAAGTTATATGGTTTATGCCTATTAAATTCTTATAGTATTAATAGTCATATTGGATGAGTTAGCTATGATGATATTTGTTACAAGCTTATCAAATTTCATGTATTACTAAGATAACAAGATATAGATGTGATTGCATCCATCACAAGATAATTTAACTATGTAAACAAGTCTTTATTTATGTAAAGAGTCGTGCATTATACATTACTGAAATAACGAGAATCGACCCAAACTACATCTAGAGAAGCGTAAATAGATAATTATGTGGAATTAAAATTTAATAATTAATTAGCAACAAGTACTATTAATTATCTCTAGATGGTTAATCAAGCAGTTCAATTTTTCCTATGTTGAAATACCGCAATTATATGAAAGCAATAAATAAACACAAGATATGATCACGGAGAAACCTCAACTAGATAAAAACTCCAAGCACTTTGCTAGTCAACAATCCACTTTAAATGAATTAGAACTCACAATCCGCCAGACTCGACTACCACTAGTATCTTCTGACCTCCAGACTACAATTCCCACAGCTCTCCAGGATTTCGTACTCATGCACCAACTCCTAGCTGTAGTTTTCAAAGCTCTCCTAGATTACGCGTTCCTGCAGCAACTCCCGATTTTATGAATTCGTCTATCTCATGTGGATCAACGAAGAACTCTGCGTTCTTCAACAACTAGAACTCCAGACACCTTCTTTTGATCTTCAACACTCTGACAAATATGTAGAAAGTAACAATTTGGTATTTGGATTAAGTGATTTTAATGTTTTCAATGCCCAGAACAAGAGGATAATAAGCAATATGAGTTTTCTTCAATGATCAACTTATGAAAATCGTTCGGAGGCATTTGATATTTATAGTTTAGGTTTTGGGGTCGAATGAGCCAGACAAAAAGCCTTAAAATGCGAATTAAAATTTTTCAGGAAACCCTATCACTCGAACGAAAGTTGGGCGACAGGCGAGCGACGGGTTGTCACTCAAGTGAAGTCCTAGCGATAGGCTAGCGACAATGTTACTTTTTCTGTCGCTCGAGCCAAGTCATGGCCACAATCTAGAGAAATTGAGGCACCATTTTTCCTTCTTTTCCATTCTCGAACCCTAAATCTAATACAATTCAATTTTTACTATTTGCAACTTACTCATTGACTTTCACAACATTTTAAATATAGTCCTTTTTGTTCACAGACTTTCCAATTATATCAAAAACCTAACAAGCTTCTCATTCCTACTACTATCAAATCAATTATCTTGACTAAAATGTACTTTTTCTTTGTAAACATATTTCCTGAAACAAACAACTCGATATCCATTGTAAAAACATGTGAAACAGTAATATGAAAAAACATAATTCAAGCAGTTAATCATTAGTCATACCATCTAAAAATTAAATGCATTAACTCATACCAACTAAATTAAGATGCAATATCAATGTAAACCAACATGTCAAAAGAAACATTGACATTACTAAACATCAAAATTTAATCTAGCTGAAACAAAAAATATATATACTTTTTGATCAAAAAATGTTTAAAGTACTTTGAAGTACATCAAAAATTGTCGAACTTTTAAAGTACCAAGTTTACTAACTACTCCCCTTTTTTTGTCACAAAGGACAAGGAATCGAGAATTAACATACAATAACCTAAAAATGAAGTTGCTACCATGCATAAGTATGAACAATGGACAGTAACCATCCCCACATACATAACTCAAATTAACATGGAGTAAATTGTATAAGTGACTCATATGTGTAAAGTATCAATAATCCTTTGGAAGTATGACTTCAAACCTTAATTTTGTGAGAAATGACATACTAAACACTACTGTCAATAATGGTATTCCTCTACTTATGAAATTCAAACTAAATAAAGCACATCAGAACCTATATAGAAAAGTTCATTTTGAATGAAACATTTCTTTTCTCCCCCTGAATTTGAGCAATTTTTTTTCACATATTTTAATATTTGTACTCATTATTATTTTTCTCATCTTAAATGCAGGCTTTTCTTCATTACGCGACTAAACTGATCCATGTAGCGAGCTTTAGACCGATTAATCTAAGACAGTTAACCATAGGTACCAGGTTACGAGAAACCTCGTAGGCTTAGTTGCTCGAGTCAAATAGGCTTCGAAAAAAAAAAACGTAAGATATTGAAATTTTTAGAAGAGTGAATAATCTTGAGTTTAGATCTAATAAATAATATAAATTCATGTTCGAAATCATCTTACTAACAAGTGATTGTCATCCCAAATCTCAC